>KZ063675.1:5306-43490 GCA_002091835.1 Anopheles maculatus
GAGAGAGAGAGAGAGAGAGAGAGAGAGAGAGAGAGAGAGAGAGAGAGAGAGAGAGAGAGAGAGAGAGAGAGAGAGAGAGAGAGAGAGAGAGAGAGAGAGAGAGAGAGAGAGAGAGAGAGAGAGAGATAAAGAAAGAGAGACGACCCAGGCGTGGTTTGGTGAGCTCTTCTAAGGTGTGCCTTTGGTTTCGGTGAGATTGAATACGCAACAGCAGCAGCAGCAACATCAACAACAACACCTGCGTACATTGGCAACTCCGCAGCGGAGCGGGTGAGGCAAGGGAACGAGAACGAGGCGGGGGATATCCGGGAAAAGTTAATGATCAAACTGGCTGTAATTGCCAAAAATCTTTCCATTTTCCGTCAATCCGCCCATCCGACCGAAAGCATGCAATCTCCGTGGGCGCAAATATTACCCCGTCAGCAAGCTTCACCGCAGCAAGATTGAGAGGAAGGACGGTACCACAGTAACCTGGGGCTGTTTAGAGCTTGGGCTTATGTTTATGCCCCCTCCTCCCCCAACATCACGGGTATTCCACACCGGACCCATGCTCCCATGCGGCCGCTTCGAGAACCTTCACCCAGTGAGTAAAAGAACGTCTTGAACTTTGGGACCGAATGGGGTCTTGGATACGGAAGGCTCACAAGGTACGACGTGACCACCACAGTCGGATGCTTGGCGTCGAAACTTTGGGCGCTTGCTGCATGATTCATCGCTTTGGAATGCAACGAATTCGACATAAATTACTAAAGCAAGCTTTCCTGACCATCACGCCATGATCTTCCTCACGTTTGCTGAGAGAATTCCAGCCCGTGGGGCAATCCATTCTGGGCGGCGGAGAAGAAGAAGGAAGAGAAGGAACAGTGGAAGGAGAAGGTGAAACAGCCGATCTAGAGGCATCAGAAACGGAGGCCCGAACTATCCCGGAGCCCGATCAGAATGGATTGATCGTGGGGGCTGCCACGGTTGCTGCTGGATGCGAAATAAATTCCTCAAAATTTGTGTGTGTGTGTGTGTGTACATCTTTTGCGTCGCGGACGAACGCTGAGCCGCCCCATGATTCGATGGATGGCGGTGTCTTGTTTTTAGGCTCATTGCGTATGCCCGTTTTTTTGTTGCTTCTTCCCTGTTTTTAGTTGCGCTGCTGCTGAACGCCAGGCAAGAACAGTTTTTATCGATTCTACTGCGCTCCAATCTTTCCAGGTCGAGGTCTCGCCGTAGTGGCGTTCAAGGCTTTTTGGCGAGTTACTCTCGTCGTCTCGTCGTCATGTTGCGGGATGCTGCGGACAGAAAGAAAAAAGACATCGCATTTTTGCATCCTGCTTGTAGCTTTTATTTTTGTGTCGTTGTCGTGACCGCATCACACGTGTAAGGTTGATTTGATTGGAGCAGTATAGTGCATTCTCAATTTCAATATATTCGTGTCTATCGCGTGCAACGACATCAGCGACGAATCTGTGTCCGTTAGTGTCACCACAGATGATATGTAGCCATTTCCTGTCTGCCGCATCCCTTACGGGCTGAAAATACAACGAAAGGTACTCTCTTGTGAGGCCGAAGGTCTATCAACTTTGCGTTTGTTTACAGCTTATTCAATACCTTCGCATACCTATCGAAACGCTCACATTACAGCTTGCTGACGCTCTGGGTTCCTAATGGATGGGTCCCATTATTATCGTCGAACGGGCACCAATTTCAACGTTCCTCTTGCACTGTAAGCAAGTGAAACATTACCTTCCCCTGTTGGTGTTGAACCGAGCTCGTTTCGCTAGCTCGTTCAGCGATACGTGCATGGCTAATTTTGCCGACACCTCCGAAACGTACTCTCGTTTTGGTCAGCTTTCTGTGCGGACCGGAAGTCCCACGCGAACTGGTCGACACATCTTACCGCAACGGCACCCTTACCCCATTTCCCCTCGTTCGCGGCACGGGTTTTCGGAGAAATCGGCACCGTCAAAGTGCGGACGCCAGTGAAATGTGAACGCGCCCTGCCACGGTTTTTGCAGGGAAGAGTGTAAGGAAAACAATACATCACCATTACCGTTAGCGTTGCGTTTGCCAAGCCACACAACTGATTATAATTCTTTCTTCGTCGCCTGTGCACGGTGACTTGTATGTGCACGATGCACCTAAACGCACCCTCGCAACCCTCGCATATCGCCAGCCTACGTGCAACGAGAGCGGTTGACGCGATTTCTCCAATTTCTAGCTTGTCGTCCACAGCGGCGTTCTAATGAATGACTCGTAATTTAAATCCGCACGACAGTAGGACGAGTGACATGGGCATGGAAGTGATGACGATAGCTTTCCTGAGCCTTACTCAAGCTTTATGTTAACAATAGCAGAAGATTGCTATTCGGTAAACCGAATGAGGTACACGTAGAACGTTACTAAGTGCGCCACCGTATTATTGACGATCACCAATGGCTGGCACACGTGACAGGGTATCCAGCTGAGACTGCTGAGAGAACTAAAAATGCTATTTACAAAAGATTCGAACACTCGTTAGACTACAAGCGGATGGTGTAACAGTCCCGGCAAGCTTTACTTCTAACTAAGAAAATTGTTTTCACCTTTGACTAAAGCCGATCACTAAGCTACAAAAATGCTGAATAGAATACATATGCCGAACATTCACAGAATACTATGTGTCTTGTTTTCAGTAACACAAATGTCAAAAAGTTTATCCAATCTGTTTATTAACGGGATACAAATATCGCCGGCGATACAGTGTATCATTTCCCGTGGCTGCATCAATAAGGACTACCAAACTGCAAAAAGAAAAATAAACGACATCATCGTTTAAGGTCCTTGTTTGACTTTGAGGTCCTTATGACTCGATCAACAAAGGAAGTACAATCCACCCAGATTTGTTTTCTGGTTTTGGACTACAAATTTACGGACTAAATGTATCCTTAGCTGGATAGTCTGTCAAATACCTGTCACCATTCATAATCCCAGTACTTCCAGTATGCTATACTCCCAATACTCCCAGTATGAACATTCATAATTCATAATAGAAACATGCTCAGAAGGATCTTTGGAAAAGGACAATGAAGCAGCCGTTACTGTTTCGTATAAGATAGTTCAGCGATGCTCAACATCTTTTTAAGTTGTCCACATGGATTGAGGTGTGGTTATCGAACATAAAGATGTTTGCAATAATCGCGTAACATTGTGCCGACAACCCCTGCTTTCGAATACGTTTCTGGAGCGATAAGTGCGTTCTTATCGCTTGTCAACTGCGTGAGTGCGTGGGTGGAAGTTTCCGGCGTTTATCCTCTCTCCGATCCGTGTCGTGCGTACGATCGACGGATCGATCGATCTCTTCTTATTGCAGCCTCCGTGATAAATAAACAGACGTGCCAGTCGGTGAGGCGCATTCACATTAACACTTCTCTCTCTATTTTGTAACCAGAAAACAAAGTGCATCCGGAAGGTGATTTCTTATAATTATTCTGCTTCATGAGACCGTGGGCGGTATCGAGGATTGTTGCAACTCGAAAGCTACCAGGCGATAAAGCCATCATCCATTGGTTTGCAATCTGCAGTCACAGTACAATGTAGGATGGCCGAAATCTATTCTCTGTTAAGGTCACTAAAACATGAAATCTCGGCCTTTAGACGTATTCATTTCTCAACTAGAAGTGTGAAAATGTTGTAAAGTTCTATTAGTCATTTCTATTTCGATCACACGACTTTACACACAGTTTCACCTTTATATTCGGAGCTTCTTCAACGAAATTAAGCCTTTCTTTCATCAAATGATTATTAACTGAAAAATATCATTAATTACACGATACATTTGTTGATGTGTCGGCACTTTACACAAAGCCAACTAAAACTGATGTAATACCTTCAAGCCATCATCATAATAAATGGTCTAAAGTATTTTTGCATTATGTGTGTGTGTGTGTGTGTGTTACAGATTTACCACGTTGTGCACATAGTGATTAAATTGGAATTGATTCAATTTTTTGTTATTTGCCCACCAGCGAGAAGGACAAATTGGGTCGACATCCGTCGTGCGGCGGATGTTATACGCTTTCTACCTTCCCTGCAGGGGATCGTTTGGCAAGAAGAGTACGAGTTCTCTGGGCGACACCATTTGGCTTGCCCGGAGTTGCTGTGCCGGCTGCTAACTATATCTTGCCCGGTGCATCGGCCGATAGATGTGACTTCCGTTCGATGCGAAAGCAGTCCGGTCCATCCGCAGCAGTTCTGAGCGGGCCGGAAACCGGAAGCCACACACCGGTTGTTCCCGTCGATGACCCGGTGTGACGGCGAAGGCAAAAGAAAGGTGAAAAGACCTGGGCGCTATGAAGGAGCGCGCTAACCACTTTCAAAGTGCTCCAGCGCGCAACCGGATGTCACCAATTGGTACCTTCGACCGGGATGGACGAAGGATGGAACAAAATAGACGGTTTGCGGGCGCGGAAACACGGGAGGACACGGCAGAAAGAAAACCCGAAACCGGGCCCCGAACGGATGGAAACATCACCGCAACAACCGCAGCAAAGGGAAAAAGTGAACAGGCAGCAGCAACAGTAGTTCCGGAGACAGGTTGTCGGCTTCTTATTTGTATTTGCTGTGCCGTTTGGTTCTTCCGTTTCTTTTCGTTTTTTGTTGGTTGGTTATGGTGGCCTCAGCGTTTTGAAGAAGCGCGATGATTTTGCGACATCATATTTCACCGTTCGATGGTAACAGCGAGACCGGAAGCGTACGAACCGTGAGAACCGGCACCCTTCAGAACGGCACTGAAGCGGAGGAAAGGACGGAAAAGGCTTTCAGAAGGATATCCCGTTAGTGTAAATTGATTCACGACAAATGGAACGTTGCTATCGCCGATAAACCTGCAGACGACCATCAAGTGTTTTGCCGTAATGAAATAAGTTACAGCGAATGCAGCGAATTGGGTCTTGAACGGTCTTGCAAATGCAATATCCAAGATTGTGTTGAAATAAAGGAAAACTGGAAGCATGGAATTGTTGGTAAAACGGCGTTGCACATTAACGCACTTTAGAAAAAGAAAATTGCTTACCAAAAAGCTTCGGAAACAGCCAACCGATACTAACGATCCTCTAACGATTCGATCGTCTCTTAGACACCGATGTGTGGAACGTGATGAGTGGCGGCGATCTAAGCGTCATTTAAATATTCTATTGTCCTCCACGCACGCTTCACGCGAAGCATGTGGTCTGATTTACAAATGGAATGTAAAAATAAAGTGAAAACACCAGGAAACCACGACCATAAAAATGAACCTTTGTAATCGTTCCGGATCGGCCGGTAGAACGAGAAGAATTCGAGAAGCGATTAACGTATCCGCACTTAGCTAGAGCTCTAACCGTCCCACGGGCGACGACGACGACGACGACGCCGTTACAAAGGATTTTGGGTTTGAAATTTATTTTGTGTTATTTAAAGGAAATGAAGAAAGCCTCCCTCCTCCCTCTTAGTCACTCGCCCCCGTGAAGCAGGCAGCGCGCGGTTATGGCACCTGTAGCGTGCACGGCACGGTACGGCCCGTCGATCGAAGTTTCGGGTTTTACGGGCGACACCTTCATTGTTCGACCCCGTCCGTCCACGTCGCCTAGTGCGCAAAAGGGAAGTGGAAAAGCGGTAGGGACACATCGAAAGGGAGAGATCAATGGCGAAGAAGGAAACAAAACATATCGAATTAATATTCAATTCGATAGCTTGAAATGTATTTAATATTCATGAAATTCTTCCTTCAGAGTAGATATTAATTAAATTTATACATTGATAGAAATGGGTCTCCTTTGTGTGTGTGTGTGTGTGTGTTTTCTCCTCTTTTTGTCCGTTTCGCTCCTTATTTCCTCGGTGCCGCTTATCCATTTTGGAGGCGTAGGTCTAGCACGCCATTTCCATCTCAGCATGCCCACAGCAACAGGCAACAACCCCGTTCCACGTTCACAATTATTTTATTTCTATTTTTTTTCTTCGATCCAAGCACCCGATCGGATGTGGTCGATCGTGCGTGGGCACGGAGGATGTGTGTTTACAGCAGAACGCTCGTGCTTCATTTGGATAAATACGTTCAAAATGGAAGGCTAGCGTTCTTCACCAAAGGACGAAGCATACGTTGCTAAGACGAATTGTAGTACGTTTCAGTAACAGTTATTGAACGGATAAAGGAACTTTTGCGCTTGTAGGAAACTCATTATTCTACGTTTGCAAATGAGAATGATTAGCACACAAACTGGTTATGGCAACAATAGTTAATCTATGGATGTATGTGGTACAGCGAGACCTTCGCAATAAGTGTTTTAACAAGACTAAAGTGAAGGAAAGCAGGTCCATCATTTAAGTGAGCTAAAAAAGTAGTACAAGATTCATGGCAGATAGTTTAAGTTTTCTCATTTTCTCCAAACCGAAAGCTAACATATCTTTGATCGGTGATTTGCTAGGAATGACAGTAGAAGACTGTAAGCCGTGTAAAGACTGTAAGAATCGGCTATATCTCTTAGAATAGCTGAATTCAAAATTTCTTACTCCATTAGCGATCAAGGATCACCCTTCCGTATAAAATCTTGTTCATTGCCAATAAATATAGAAACGACCTGTGTATTGACTAGATATCACATCATCCACGATATCCAAAAGTTCTTTAGAGACAAAAAATCTTTCGATTAGCAGCTATTTAGAAGAGAAAGGCAATAAAATTAAATGACCAGGTGGACCTGATGATTTCATCTTTCCGCTATCCTGTTCTCAAGGGTAAGATCATTCATCGAAGAGGATACTGGATATGATTTACGTTTTAAACCAAAAAAATCACATATACATTTGAAAGGGCAGACTCAGAAAGAGCAACTTACGGCGATCGTGTGTAATAATATCCAAACTGTCCTGGGCAGTGATCAACAAAACGTCAATCGGAGAGATCTTTTATAACCATTATGTGTCCAAACTGTTCACTAAGCCCTCATCAATAGAGCTGAAAGCGTACGAACATTAGTTTTACGAGTACCATGTTTAAGGTGCCAGTTAACTACCGCAAGTTTGCGCCAAAAAGCATAATTTCTAGAATACTGCGTAAACTAATCCTTCGATCAGCAATAGTTCAATTTCATCGAGAATTTTTAAATTTTTTAATAACAAAAAGCTATAAAAAAGTTTTTCATGCAATATAAAAGAGTAGCAATACATTAAAACCCTACAACAACAACAATGAACTGTACTTTTGTAGATCTTTATTAGGAAGAGAAGATTTTTCATTTCCAATATTCTAACTTCCTCCATTGCTGCAATGATCTTCTGTACAAGCCTTAATACTGTACAAAATATACACTTAAGCTATGATTTAGATATTTATGACCTCGTTGAGACAGCTACCTCTTTTTTGGTGTACAGCAAACTCCCTGCACATGACAAAACACACAGAGAATGAGAGCACTTCGCCGGGAAGGTTGTACCGTGCGTTTTATGCGTATTTAATGCGATCCGTTTTAAAATGTACCAGCATATTGATGTGGTGCGATAAACATTCAGTGCCAGCAAAGGATCATCATGAATGGAGAATCACACAACAGACATACGCACACATACACACATACACACACATACATTCATACACACAAGCTTCCATGCATCTCTTACCGAGACCGAACTGAATGAAACATTACGCGTTACACCCTCATTTATTATTCAACAACAGTTTTTTTTGTTGGTTAGCTCTCCATCCGAGTCCTCCTATTGAACTTGTGCCCGTTGCACACGTTGTGCATCGATCGTCTCGCTCTTTCCGGGCCATTCCACTTAACACCCGCTCTTCAGCTTCAGCTGCGCAATTGGCTGCATCCTGTGCCTGTCCCGAAAGCGAAGCCCACAGCGAAACCCTTGATCCTTGCGAGTGAGCTCTAAGGACGCTCGAGAGAAAAGAAGCGTGGGAAAGTAGTGATCGTCCGATGCGTTTGCTCTTTGCAACAAAACACCCTAGGAGCCCTTAGCTCACGCACATCTGGCGGAAGGACTCAGCGCTTGAGTGTGACTGTGTGGATGCTTTGGACCGGAAATAGATCGAACATTTCTCCTGCTCCTTTGCGGAGAAGCTGTATGGCAAGGAGCATCGTTCGTTGGCAAGTGGTAAGCGAAAACGCGGTGAAGAGTTTTGCAGATGCCACAGCAATTCCTTGTCAGAAGATCACGACGCTAACGCTCCAGATCATTCATAGATCAACCAACCGTTTAATAATTATCGTCAAATTGTACTTTCCGGCCATTTTTCTATCCTTTGCATGTACTCAACTCTCACGCAAAATGACATTATGTCCATTAAAAATGAGGCAACGTTTTCCCAATTATGTACGTTTTTCTCATAGTTTAACTTTTTTCAATGGTATATCGAACACATACCACCTTTCCCGACACCGGACGACTGGTTCCATCACGACACGGCTTGAAAATATATCGGCTAAACCGCATTCTATTCGTTCATTCCCAAACGCTTCAAACATTTTCTCGTTCTCTCGTCTCTATGCTCGAACCCGCTAGCCCGCCACGATGCCGTTATACAATGCGATGCGCAATCATTCGGTAAACTGGCCACTTCCGGTGGTGATAGCGACAAGCAGACCGAGCGTTTGCTTTACCCTCTTACTCTCTCTTTCTCTTTCTCTCTTGCTCTGTGGTGTCCTATCTCCTTCTCGCCACACTCGACGTCGTTTGTGTCGTACGCTCGCCTTGCCTAGTTTGATCTTGTTTGGGTACGATCGCCCATAAGACATCGGCGGTGGACCCACATGCACACATGCGTGGATATGACCGGATAGCTTTTTATCACTGGCTAATGGAACCATCGGACATCTTGCTTATCGCTTCAACTGTGTGTGTTGGTTCTCCATTCTTAGTGGTTCTTCTTTTTCCGCTGGTTCTACTTCTGCCGCTTAAAAACCACATCTCGGTCTACGATACTTGCGTCGATCAATTTCTTACGAAATAAAGTTGGTGAAAAAACGGCGTTGGATGAATAAGCAGTCAAAATCAATGTAGTAAAAGGGGTTAATCCATCAATAAACAACGCTCCATTATGAATGTGGAGTTCCATTTCATCATTTTAAAACTTTAACCCTATTTTTCCATACACTACAGGGTATATTTGTATGCTCGTTTCCGTTTCCGCTGGACTATGGAAATCTATAGTCACATGCATGCTGTTCTGTGCTTCTACACACACACACACACGCGCGCGCGCTCCATCAAGTGTTAGTACGTTACGGCCTAGTCGAACTTTATACACGTGTGCTAAACAGATTCTTCGGACTTATGTACGCTCACTGCCATGTAATGGGTGTACATGTTTCATGTTTTTCCTCCTCAGATTAAAGGATTCGCCCTGGTTAATGAGTGAGCATAGCGTCTCTGTTTAGCTGTTTGAACTACCTATTTCCCACTTCCATTCGCTGGTCGCGCGAACATTTGTGCTTTCCTTTGATATTCATTTACTCTATGACGCCGAAAGATTGATGTTTTTTTAAAGAAATTAGTGCAAGAATAAATAGAAGCGCGTGTATCTCGAACCTGATACAAGCTAACCGATCACAAAGTATGCCTAAACTCGCTAAATCATCCCGTTCCAGTCCATACCAGTCGAAAGACTGCTTGCTCGTTGATACATGCCGGAAGATGATGATAGTATGTAGTGCTCTTGAAGGGCAGAAAATAGTTTTTAAGTGTTGGCCCAGTGTGCAAAAGATTTATGTCCACGAACAAAACTTCGGTATTGATCTCGGATTTGTTTCGACCTCTAAACTGTTCCATTTATTCTATTGTAAATTAGTATTGTTTGGCTGAGACACACGAGCGGACAGCCATCAAATCTTTACCAAGCTCGATTCACCGAACACACATGTCTGACTATCATGTTGTGCGTAAACATATTTTAGTGCAAGACATACCTACGGATTCTTCGAACATAAGTTAAGTTTAACAATATGGTTTAAAATGGTTTATTCAAAAATATAGCACATAATACTTCTTGCACACCGTACAAGGAGATCTAGGCAGAGAGTTCATTCGCATGATTCAAGTAACTAACGGCGGGAGTGGCAGACAAAACCTTACGCGTTCTTCTATAAAATGCCAAAGGAGAGGAAGGCTTGTGGAGTATATGCTGAAGGAAACCCAGGACACAGGATTCACATAGTAACGGTACCAAACCGAAGATGCACAAACAAAACATATACATTTAAAAACAAGATCTATCATTTGTAGGATAAACTAACTTGAAGCTATTATGTTTTCAATTACCAAAAAGAGTTTTTTAACTGTTGCGTAATGTATCTCTTAATACTAGATTATAGCGTTTGTTAATGACACTTTCTAGTCATTACTATTTTCATCAATTTCGGTCGTCGTTTCGAAAATATTGCAAATGTTGCGTTTTAGAATATGTTACCGGCAACAAGTTTAAACGCACAGGGTTGGATATTGAGCGACTGCTTTTTTTTCTTCTTCTTCTTATAAAGTTCTCACCTATTTTGATCCGCTGCTCAAACATGATTGTGCACTACGGGGTAGGCTAAACCGAATGAAGGCAGAACACAAAAAAGGCGCGGATGGAGGATGCTAGCGCGCGCGAACGCTCACGCTCGGCTCCGAATGTGGGAGGAGAGCCAGAAGCGCACGAATGGGGCCAACGGGGAACGCGAGGAACTTGCTAACTAAAGCCGGAAAGTACATCCGGTCATGCGCGTATATTTTAATGGGTGTATATTTAAGAGTGCGCGCAGCGCGTCGACTATCGGCCATCGAACGTCGGCAGGAAGTGAGCTGGTTGGGGAGCATTGTATTTTACGCATGGGGCGGCAGGAAGCGGGAGCGAATGCGCAAACGAGGCAGAGAGGAGGAAGCTGCCCATAAGCTGGAAACGTCGTCATCATCATCGTGTCTCTCTCCTTCTCACGTTCTTTCGGATTGTACACGCACGCACCAAATGGGGCTGGACGACGTAGTGTTGGTGTTTGGGGGATGAGGGTGAGAACGGGCAGAGAATTGAGGAACGAATCGTGTGAGATTGCGGATAAGAGAGAGAGAAAGAGAGAGATGGAGAGAGGTGTGGAGGACGTATACACGGGGACCGGTTACCTACGCATACATGCATACACAATTTGTATTTTGCATAAACGCACACTCCGCACACCGATCATCCGTCCCACACCATCCCGATCTCTATAGCTCGTTTGTGCTGTTCGTGTCAACCGGAGGAGGACAAAATCATCCCGCCACTGGTTACGCCTTGTTGAATTGATAAGTTTCTAGCGGTAAGCGATTTTTGGGTAAGCTGTTTAAATTTGTACATCACTAGATCCATGTTATCAATATGTATGTATGTCCCATGAATATCAATTGTACTATTTTGTTTGGTTATATTTGATTTAAAAAAAACTGTATATAATAAATAAAACTTCCCGTTACCGTCGTATATTGTTAGCATCGTCAACATAGCTATCCGTGTGTGTACTACAAAAACAACAGAAACTTCTGGTTTCTGATTCAATAATCCTGTCAAACCAAGCAGTGTGTTTACACACGAACCTATACTGCTCTATACTGCTGCTCAGAAGAAAGGCATTTGACAGCACCAATATAAGCTGTCATAAACCTTCTGTTGTGTGGTTCTTCAGTAGTTTAGTGGGCTCGTAAGAGATTTTTTACGTGTTTACTTGCTTGGGCACCAATGATGGAAGATTGCTGAGCCCAAAGAAAAGGCGTTTAATGTTAAAAATATATAAAAAAAAAACAATGTTCATCAATTTAGAAATGCGTTCAAATGTCAAAAGTATATCTGAACTATCACCTAGCCAAAACGAAATGCGTATGCTATTACAAAAATCAACAATGCTCTTAACATTTAATGTAGAGCTGCAAAGCCCTATGATTAGTGTACATCAGTTTTATACGGGATAAATAGTCGAGGGTGAGATTGTCTCTCATAACATCCAATTTACTTATCAATTCACTCCATTAGCTTCAAGGGCGACGGGGAAGCTCCACGGGGGCTCCACGAGGGCTCCACCGGTCTCCAACAGCACAAAGGGGGAAGAAAGGGGGGGGGAAGGTGGGAGAATCCATACACATTGGTGTACGTATTCGAAATTTTGTCGCTTGCTTTCTTTTCATTTTGGAGGTTGTTGTTGTGCTCCTTTCGCGCTACCTCTCTTTCTTGCTGTTACCGTCTATCGTTGTCGCTGTCTTTTACTGGTTCGCATTTCCGTTCGCGCGTCGCTACTCTCGTCCGGTTTGCGGCCTCAGGGTCCCGGAAAAAGGGGTTTCTTTTACATGTCCATATTTCTCCCGGCTCGTGTTGGCGCACACACTGATGTGTGCTGGTGTAGGTCTGCGTGTTCGCGTTGGCCAACTCGTACTACCATCATCATTACCATCATCAATGGCCAAGTACTTACCTTCATAGCGGCGCGGAATCAATGGAGTTGAAGGAAGGATGGAAGGCGTGAATGGCGCGCGCGTAGGTGGCGAATGGAGCAGAGCCTAGGGCGTAGGCACTGGCCCGACTGCGTAGGACGCACTCGCGTAAGCTGATGGGTGCGTATGTGTCGCCTCCTTTGTTGGGACGCGCGTGTAGGTGTGCGCTACTGCCCGCAGCCCAGAGCGGCCGCGTGCGCACAATCTCACTAACCTCGAATTCGAAGCGTTGGAAACGTGGCAAAAAAAATACAACACGTAAAATAAAATAAATCAGCCGGAAGATCCGAGAACCAGTAATCGAGACCGCGCGGTGTTGTAATGCGATGAGCACCCCCATGCGATGTGTGCCATTCAATTTTCCCCACACACACACATACACATACACACACACACGCGCGCCCAGAACTTCGTGCAAGCACACATACACACACAAACGCGCGTTCAAGTGTGGCATTTGCAACGTTGGAGGCGATTGTCGAGCGCTTGGCAGGGAGTTGTTGATCGTGTCGCTCGACGATAGTATGCTCGATTCATTCATGATTACGTTGACGCAACTACGCAAGTCGAATGCGTCGCGTCTCCGTGTGTCTTGCCGCGCTATTCGCCGCCATAGCACCGCAACGCACTACATCGGGGCAGCCGATTCACCGGATGAGGTTAGGCGACATTTGTTTCACGTGAGGAGTAAAAAGGAAACAAAAAAATAACCCTCACACAAAAACGCCTATTCAAACGAATTCAGCAGAGTAGCCTATAAATGACATCGTGCGAGATGAGATGAACGATACAACACACAAGCGAATAAGAGAAAGAGAGACAGAGAGAGAGAAAGAGATATATATATATAGAGAGAGAGAGAGAGAGAGAGAGAGAAACGGATCGCATTAAATACGCATAAAACGCACGGTACAACCTTCCCGGCGAAGTGCTCTCATTCTCTGTGTGTTTTGTCATGTGCAGGGAGTTTGCTGTACACCAAAAAAGAGGTAGCTGTCTCAACGAGGTCATAAATATCTAAATCATAGCTTAAGTGTATATTTTGTACAGTATTAAGGCTTGTACAGAAGATCATTGCAGCAATGGAGGAAGTTAGAATATTGGAAATGAAAAATCTTCTCTTCCTAATAAAGATCTACAAAAGTACAGTTCATTGTTGTTGTTGTAGTGTTTTAATGTATTGCTACTCTTTTATATTGCATGAAAAACTTTTTTATAGCTTTTTGTTATTAAAAAATTTAAAAATTCTCGATGAAATTGAACTATTGCTGATCGAAGGATTAGTTTACGCAGTATTCTAGAAATTATGCTTTTTGGCGCAAACTTGCGGTAATTAACTGGCACCTTAAACATGGTACTCGTAAAACTAATGTTCGTACGCTTTCAGCTCTATTGATGAGGGCTTAGTGAACAGTTTGGACACATAATGGTTATAAAAGATCTCTCCGATTGACATTTTGTTGATCACTGCCCAGGACAGTTTGGATATTATTACACACGATCGCCGTTTGTGTCGTACGCTCGCCTTGCCTAGTTTGATCTTGTTTGGGTACGATCGCCCATAAGACATCGGCGGTGGACCCACATGCACACATGCGTGGATATGACCGGATAGCTTTTTATCACTGGCTAATGGAACCATCGGACATCTTGCTTATCGCTTCAACTGTGTGTGTTGGTTCTCCATTCTTAGTGGTTCTTCTTTTTCCGCTGGTTCTACTTCTGCCGCTTAAAAACCACATCTCGGTCTACGATACTTGCGACGATCAATTTCTTACGAAATAAAGTTGGTGAAAAAACGGCGTTGGATGAATAAGCAGTCAAAATCAATGTAGTAAAAGGGGTTAATCCATCAATAAACAACGCTCCATTATGAATGTGGAGTTCCATTT
This sequence comes from Anopheles maculatus, assembly GCA_002091835.1. Taxonomy (NCBI): domain Eukaryota; kingdom Metazoa; phylum Arthropoda; class Insecta; order Diptera; family Culicidae; genus Anopheles; species Anopheles maculatus. The sequence goes on from KZ063675.1 coordinate 19,646, forward strand.
CATCATTTTAAAACTTTAACCCTATTTTTCCATACACTACAGGGTATATTTGTATGCTCGTTTCCGTTTCCGCTGGACTATGGAAATCTATAGTCACATGCATGCTGTTCTGTGCTTCTACACACACACACACACACACACGCGTGCGCGCGCCATCAAGTGTTAGTACGTTACGGCCTAGTCGAACTTTATACACGTGTGCTAAACAGATTCTTCGGACTTATGTACGCTCACTGCCATGTAATGGGTGTACATGTTTCATGTTTTTCCTCCTCAGATTAAAGGATTCGCCCTGGTTAATGAGTGAGCATAGCGTCTCTGTTTAGCTGTTTGAACTACCTATTCCCCACTTCCATTCGCTGGTCGCGCGAACATTTGTGCTTTCCTTTGATATTCATTTACTCTATGACGCCGAAAGATTGATGTTTTTTTTAAGAAATTAATGCAAGAATAAATAGAAGCGCGTGTATCTCGAACCTGATACAAGCTAACCGATCACAAAGTATGCCTAAACTCGCTAAATCATCCCGTTCCAGTCCATACCAGTCGAAAGACTGCTTGCTCGTTGATACATGCCGGAAGATGATGATAGTATGTAGTGCTCTTGAAGGGCAGAAAATAGTTTTTAAGTGTTGGCCCAGTGTGCAAAAGATTTATGTCCACGAACAAAACTTCGGTATTGATCTCGGATTTGTTTCGACCTCTAAACTGTTCCATTTATTCTATTGTAAATTAGTATTGTTTGGCTGAGACACACGAGCGGACAGCCATCAAATCTTTACCAAGCTCGATTCACCGAACACACATGTCTGACTATCATGTTGTGCGTAAACAAATTTTAGTGCAAGACATACCTACGGATTCTTTGAGCATAAGTTAAGTTTAACAATATGGTTTAAAATGGTTTATTCAAAAATATAGCACATAATACTTCTTGCACACCGTACAAGGAGATCTAGGCAGAGAGTTCATTCGCATGATTCAAGTAACTAACGGCGGGAGTGGCAGACAAAACCTTACGCGTTCTTCTATAAAATGCCAAAGGAGAGGAAGTCTTGTGGAGTATATGCTGAAGGAAACCCAGGACACAGGATTCACATAGTAACGGTACCAAACCGAAGATGCACAAACAAAACATATACATTTAAAAACAAGATCTATCATTTGTAGGATAAACTAACTTGAAGCTATTATGTTTTCAATTACCAAAAAGAGTTTTTTAACTGTTGCGTAATGTATCTCTTAATACTAGATTATAGCGTTTGTTAATGACACTTTCTAGTCATTACTATTTTCATCAATTTCGGTCGTCGTTTCGAAAATATTGCAAATGTTGCGTTTTAGAATATGTTACCGGCAACAAGTTTAAACGCACAGGGTTGGATATTGAGCGACTGCTTTTTTTTCTTCTTCTTCTTATAAAGTTCTCACCTATTTTGATCCGCTGCTCAAACATGATTGTGCACTACGGGGTAGGCTAAACCGAATGAAGGCAGAACACAAAAAAGGCGCGGATGGAGGATGCTAGCGCGCGCGAACGCTCACGCTCGGCTCTGAATGTGGGAGGAGAGCCAGAAGCGCACGAATGGGGCCAACGGGGAACGCGAGGAACTTGCTAACTAAAGCCGGAAAGTACATCCGGTCATGCGCGTATATTTTAATGGGTGTATATTTAAGAGTGCGCGCAGCGCGTCGACTATCGGCCATCGAACGTCGGCAGGAAGTGAGCTGGTTGGGGAGCATTGTATTTTACGCATGGGGCGGCAGGAAGCGGGAGCGAATGCGCAAACGAGGCAGAGAGGAGGAAGCTGCCCATAAGCTGGAAACGTCGTCATCATCATCGTGTCTCTCTCCTTCTCACGTTCTTTCGGATTGTACACGCACGCACCAAATGGGGCTGGACGACGTAGTGTTGGTGTTTGGGGGATGAGGGTGAGAACGGGCAGAGAATTGAGGAACGAATCGTGTGAGATTGCGGATAAGAGAGAGAGAGAAAGAGAGAGAGATGGAGAGAGGTGTGGAGGACGTATACACGGGGACCGGTTACCTACGCATACATGTATACACGATTTGTATTTTGCATAAATGCACACTCCGCACACCGATCATCCGTCCCACACCATCCCGATCTCTATAGCTCGTTTGTGCTGTTCGTGTCAACCGGAGGAGGACAAAATCATCCCGCCACTGGTTACGCCTTGTTGAATTGATAAGTTTCTAGCGGTAAGCGATTTTTGGGTTAGCTGTTTAAATTTGTACATCACTAGATCCATGTTATCAATATGTATGTATGTCCCATGAATATCAATTGTACTATTGTGTTTGGTTATATTTGATTACCGGAGGAGGACAAAATCATCCCGCCACTGGTTACGCCTTGTTGAATTGATAAGTTTCTAGCGGTAAGCGATTTTTGGGTTAGCTGTTTAAATTTGTACATCACTAGATCCATGTTATCAATATGTATGTATGTCCCATGAATATCAATTGTACTATTGTGTTTGGTTATATTTGATTTAAAAAAAACTGTATATAATAAATAAAACTTCCCGTTACCGTCGTATATTGTTAGCATCGTCAACATAGCTATCCGTGTGTGTACTACAAAAACAACAGAAACTTCTGGTTTCTGATTCAATGATCCTGTCAAACCAAGCAGTGTGTTTACACACGAACCTATACTGCTCTATACTGCTGCTCAGAAGAAAGGCATTTGACAGCACCAATATAAGCTGTCATAAACCTTCTGTTGTGTGGTTCTTCAGTAGTTTAGTGGGCTCGTAAGAGATTTTTTACGTGTTTACTTGCTTGGGCACCAATGATGGAAGATTGCTGCTGAGCCCAAAGAAAAGGCGTTTAATGGTAAAAATATTTAAAAAAAAAAACAATATTCATCAATTTAGAAATGCGTTCAAATGTCAAAAGTATATCTGAACTATCACCTAGCCAAAACGAAATGCGTATGCTATTACAAAAATCAACAATGCTCTTAACATTTAATGTAGAGCTGCAAAGCCCTATGATTAGTGTACATCAGTTTTATACGGGATAAATAGTCGAGGGTGAGATTGTCTCTCATAACATCCAATTTACTTATCAATTCACTCCATTAGCTTCAAGGGCGACGGGGAAGCTCCACGGGGGCTCCACGAGGGCTCCACCGGTCTCCAACAGCACAAAGGGGGAAGAAAAGGGGGGGGAAGGTGGGAGAATCCATACACATTGGTGTACGTATTCGAAATTTTGTCGCTTGCTTTCTTTTCATTTTGGAGGTTGTTGTTGTGCTCCTTTCGCGCTACCTCTCTTTCTTGCTGTTACCGTCTATCGTTGTCGCTGTCTTTTACTGGTTCGCATTTCCGTTCGCGCGTCGCTACTCTCGTCCGGTTTGCGGCCTCAGGGTCCCGGAAAAAGGGGTTTCTTTTACATGTCCATATTTCTCCCGGCTCGTGTTGGCGCACACACTGATGTGTGCTGGTGTAGGTCTGCGTGTTCGCGTTGGCCAACTCGTACTACCATCATCATTACCATCATCAATGGCCAAGTACTTACCTTCATAGCGGCGCGGAATCAATGGAGTTGAAGGAAGGATGGAAGGCGTGAATGGCGCGCGCGTAGGTGGCGAATGGAGCAGAGCCTAGGGCGTAGGCACTGGCCCGACTGCGTAGGACGCACTCGCGTAAGCTGATGGGTGCGTATGTGTCGCCTCCTTTGTTGGGACGCGCGTGTAGGTGTGCGCTACTGCCCGCAGCCCAGAGCGGCCGCGTGCGCACAATCTCACTAACCTCGAATTCGAAGCGTTGGAAACGTGGCAAAAAAAATACAACACGTAAAATAAAATAAATCAGCCGGAAGATCCGAGAACCAGTAATCGAGACCGCGCGGTGTTGTAATGCGATGAGCACCCCCATGCGATGTGTGCCATTCAATTTTCCCCACACACACACACATACACATACACACACACACGCGCGCCCAGAACTTCGTGCAAGCACACATACACACACAAACGCGCGTTCAAGTGTGGCATTTGCAACGTTGGAGGCGATTGTCGAGCGCTTGGCAGGGAGTTGTTGATCGTGTCGCTCGACGATAGTATGCTCGATTCATTCATGATTACGTTGACGCAACTACGCAAGTCGAATGCGTCGCGTCTCCGTGTGTCTTGCCGCGCTATTCGCCGCCATAGCACCGCAACGCACTACATCGGGGCAGCCGATTCACCGGATGAGGTTAGGCGACATTTGTTTCACGTGAGGAGTAAAAAGGAAACAAAAAAATAACCCTCACACAAAAACGCCTATTCAAACGAATTCAGCAGAGTAGCCTATAAATGACATCGTGCGAGATGAGATGAACGATACAACACACAAGCGAATAAGAGAAAGAGAGACAGAGAGAGAGAAAGAGAGATATATATATAGAGAGAGAGAGAGAAAGAGAGAGAGAGAACGGCAGAAATCAGCACAAGGGCGGTCGAAGACGTCTTTTCTACGCCAACAAAGTGTTACTAGGCCCGTCCCCGTGTACAGCGCTACCAGGCCGCCAACGTACAGTGCAGAGAAGGGGATGGAGGTGGGAGATGTCGCTGGCCGCAGGGAAGCTGCGGACGATGGTGGTGAGCTTCATTGAAATTTACATCTTCTCAATTGGAACGGATGACAGTGGAGTAGTAGTGGACGAAGAAGGCAGAGACAAGAGGTACCTGTGATCGGGGAGAGTTGGTCAGAAAAGAGAGATGAATGGGAGAGACGCGAGTACATGTATGCGCGCCAGTGTATGGGTGTGTGTGTGTGTAAGTGTGGGTTGTCGACGTTTGTTTGAACGACTTACGTACACTTTTTTGGTCTAGCGGTGGGATGGAGTGGGGAGGGAAGGTTGGTTTAAACCGCCGAACACACCGTCGGTCCTCCCATTATACACGCTACACCCTCGGTTCACTTCCCAGGCCTACTACTACTACCCATTATGAATGTTTACCGGGCGCTGTTTACCAGTGCAGCGCGCGTGAAAAGTGAATGAAGTTTCAAACCTGTCAGACGGTTTTCGAACCCCGTAACAGGATGTGGTAGGATGTGTGTTGTAGGAGTTCAATGAAATATTTAACACGTCGCACAGGTTGCCACCTCGAGTATGGCAAACTGGTTGACATTTTGGGGGCGGAAAAGCCGAGGGCGCATCTCGCATTATGCCCACTGTCAAACGGTTGACGGCGAGTGCATGATGCAAAGTAAGGCAAACTAAATCTTCTGAGACCATATGGTCTTGTCATTCGGACAGAACGTATTATTAACGTAAGTTCATCTGTGATGGATCAGAGATGGGTCACTTTCCATAAGAAATAGAATCTTTAAATTTGTTATTTGGCTTCCGTTGCTTTTCGTCCCGAAAGCATCGGGACAAGTTTTCTGTCGGGAAATAGTATACTAGATCGAAACCAAATGATCGCCATCATCCCAGCGTTGAGCACCGCCCGGCTAGCTCAGTCGGTAGAGCATGAGACTCTTAATCTCAGGGTCGTGGGTTCGAGCCCCACGTTGGGCGTTCCTTACCTTTTTTCTTCATATTCATGATGTACTAAAGTAGCATAAACCAGGTTTTTTTGTACAACCTCTTTTTAGCGCATATTCAATACACTAACAAGCAGCTGCGATATGTTTTATCTTTTTTTCGACTTTCATTGTAAGGTCTATTCGCGAAACGCTTATCTGATAGCTGATAGACGACTGAAGATGTGCACATCATCCGTACCATATTTCATCGCACTCCTTTTGGAACAGCTCAGCACGATATATAGCTACACTCGAATGGCTTTTTCCGGTCCCAAAGGTCTCAACAGATTTCCATGCATCGATATTTATAAATAACGTGTGCTGTGTATAAATAAAAAAAATACCATGTCTCGATGGCAAAAGTAACATCAGCCATCCCAACACACATACACACGCACACCGCATCCGGCTAGTGGACCAGACCAAACCCGAAGTTAGTAGAGTTTGAGGCCTACAGTTTAAGTAAGCCTGATGTTTTTCTTCAATTTTCCATGAGTTTACACTACTTCTCTACTCGCTCGCACCCTCTCCATATCTCTCTATCGTTCTCTCCTTCTCTTTCTCTCTCTCTCTTCTTCGATGATGGCCTTAAAAATCCTTCTGCAGTCGTATTACGCACATTGTAGCATGTTTGCTCCCTTGTCTACATTTAAGTTTAACTCATTCAGTTTTAATCTCGAGTGATCGTAATCGCGATCGCCGTATACGTTTTTTTTTTTTTCATTGTAACACCCAGCAGTAGCACGATGTATGTAGAGTAAACGGAAAAACGAAACAAATTCACTTGCGACAAAAGTACGTATTCGTTGCAGATTTTCTACCGAAAACGGAAACGGTCTCTAAAGTAACTCTCGCGCGCGAAAATGGGAAGACGGGTTCATTTGCCAACAGTTTCCCTTTTCTTTTGCCAACAGTGCGTATCGTTCGCCAACAGTGCGGTAGAAGCACCGCAAGTTAACTGGAGGTATGGTAAACCACACACGTGAAACACATATTTCAGAACGCACGGATGAAGACGGGCAGACAATATTTCAAGAGTGCTGGTGCATGTGCGGTGTTATAGAAAGCATCCGGATCCACCTACTAACCGTTTTAAGTATGAATGACAGCAAAAAATCTGCTTGCGCGAAGGAAAGAAAAAAGGATTATGTACTAGGGCGATGACTGGTAAAACGACTGGATGTTTAATGCATAGTATATTCCTTTGACAGTTGAGCAAGACCTCCTCCAAGCAGTGTGCAGATTACATCAAAAGAAAATAATTGTAATAAACCTGGCCATTTTTAAACAAAACCTAAACATGTACAGCTGCAATGATTGCTTATCCTCAATTTCGATCACCGTCAACTGATCATAAGAGGCTAAAAGAATGTAATGGTCATTGGTGATTATCGTACCAATAGTGTGCTGTGCTATCACCAAGCTATCCGGAATAAACTACTAACGGGCCCTTTCAATGATGGCCGGCAGAGTAGGTGCCGCATAGTAAAAATGCCTTTTATTTGAATGCTAAAAATATCACCGATTCATTGATGCAAACGAAGATTCGTTAAAACCATCGGCGACGCTGCACACGGGCAGAGTAAGCAAGCAGCAGTGTTAAATATTTCGGACAGAAGAGTTGATTAACAGACGATATGGCCGTGGTCGCGTGTGGGCCGGAGGTGGATGTTATTGAACGGAAAAAGAAAACACCTCCACTTCCGAATGAGATGAGCGCAGAAAGCCGGGAAAGGACGCTCCGAACGTACGCGGAGTGAACGATTGAACAAACTAACGAACGATTCGTGGGCGACAGGAAATAACAACTGCCGGATGAAGTCGGGGCCCGGCCTGATGTTGAATACCGGACCGGGTCGACAAACGGATGCATGACAGAGCCAAATCCCACACACAGTCACACGAGCATTTGCGGACGGGTGTGGAAGCATCCGTGGAATTACCTCTGGATGAACGAGATGCACGATGGTGTTATTATTAGTAACCGACCGAAGGATGGGGTAAGGGCACGGGTAGCGAAGAACAACCGCTTTCTTGGAGAATCCACCTACGTAACTGTTTGGGTCTCGCATACAGATTCGTTAAAACCACATTCACATCCACTCACACACATCTATGAAAAGCAGTCTGTTCGGACGGACCGAGCCAACACAGCCATAGAGAAGGCCAGCGTGGCCACGGCCCGATGCGCACGCGCTATATTCGCCCACCAGTGGGGAGTACAGTTCCTTCTTTCATACCCAACGGGGCTGCAAGCAGATGATGATGATGTGAGGATGGGGGTGAAAGAAGCGTGGTGACGCAGAAAAACGGTGGCGTGAAATTTAAGGGCATCTTAAGTAGATGCTTGACAGTTGTGGAACCCGTCGAATCTGCGCGGGAAGACGCTCCGGATAGGGGAGGGGGCGGAAAGGGGCATGGTGGCAACAGTATTGGACGAGAAGAGTATTTTTCGCCCGTTTCGGTCAATGAAAGTGTGTGGAGAAGTGTAGCGATTTGGCGACATGTTGACGCTCGCAGATCATGTTTAGCAACGAGAGGGGCAAGTTGATGCTTGAAGATTTCAACTTCAACCAAAACGATTAACCGTTTAAGAGCTCATTTGATCGGATGCGATAATCGCTGTATACAGAAGACTTATCAGGCTTCTAATCAGGCTCGTTCTACCACGCAAGGAACGTTGTAGGGTTGCGATCCTAATAGTCTGTAGAAGACGACGTCACCCTTCTCCTCTTTTCCAATACTATCTTCCACTGATGATTCTGTGCAGTCTTGTGCAAGTTTACTTAAATCGCCTCCATACTTGTTGTGTCTTTTGTGCTACCAAACAGTATGTTACGCCTCCGACTTGGTGGGCGTTGCTGCCCGAGGCACATTACGACATATCGCTGGCTAAGTGCAGGTGCGAGTCCTGCAGTTGTTGCTCCTGTCTTGTTGCCATGGGATTGAATTCCCGGCATTGAAACCTTCTCGATTGTGGTAGAATTCTGATTCGGTAGATTGACCAGTCGAGCGACACTTACTTGGCTGACATTTTTACAAAGGTCGTCTACGTTCGGTTGAATGCTTTTTTTTTTTTTATATAAAGAAGGTTTATTTCAATTTATAAACATAAATTTACTTAAATCTAAACCCTCACTCCTTCCCACTCCTTTTCCCGCGAGGGTTTTGGTGGAGTGGGATTTCCGTTTCATTGACCTCGGTACCGTGCTTAATGCACCTGACTTTTATTTAATTTACATTTGAAGCTCAAGATTTTTTATTTTTTTTATTCTTTACTCTGGTGCTTCTCTGAAGCCTTCTCACATGCCTCGTAAGGCCATCGAACGATAAGCTTCTATCCCTTAACGCGAAGAGGTATCGGCCTCCAGTATAGCCGCTTCCTCTGCAGCTGAGAGGCTACCTGCTTGAACCTCTCCGACAGCTTCATCGACGTCACGCGCGATTGCGCGATTGATGTCTCCTCCGCTGTCATCCTCTCTGATGAGACGTCGAGTTCCATCTTCAACGCGTCTTCGTGCGTGAGGTCTGGCTACGCTTTCACGAATTGCAGCTCGCTGCGCAGCAGTATCCGGAGATGGAGGTGGTGATAAGGGCCGCCCACCTCGCCGCTCTTCTCGCAGTCGAGCCGTCCGCTCGCGCCTGCGCTCGTTCCGCCTGTCATTCCGGGCCCGTCGGACAGCGTCACGATCGGGCTGGGCTGCAGTTGGCGGTTGACTGCCTTGCTCGGCGAGACTGGCCCGCTCCTCGTTCCACTCTTGCTGCAGCGTGGAGGTGATTTGCTTGGCAGCTTCGCAAACCTGGCTCCACTGCAACGGACTCTGCAACATGTGGCCCACCAAGCTGTCCGGTGTTACAGGAGAAGCGGAGCCCTCGCCGAGAAGCTGCTGCCGGACGTCTACAAAACGCGGGCACTCAAAGATCGCGTGCTCAGCGGATTCAGGGACGCCTGGGCACCGCCGGCAGTTCGGGGACGACGTGAACCCCATTCTACACAGATACTCGTGGAAAAATCCGTGCCCGGATAGTATCTGCGATAGATGGAAGGTCACGTCTCCATGTTTCCGTGACTGCCATGCCCTCACGTCTGGCAACACCCGATGCGTCCACCGGGTGAAACGGCTGGCGTCTTCGCTGGCGGCGTCCTGGTCCCACTGCTGCTGCCATTCGCTGAGCGTTCGGTCTCGCTCCATGCGTCGCACCACGCTGATGGGATCCGTCCGATCCGGTCGATGTACCCGATGGTACACCCTGCTGTCTTCCTCGATGAGGCGGCATATCGGGATGACACCGGCTAGCAGCACGGCCGTGTCTCCCCTCACCGTCCGGAAGGCCCGACACACGCGAATCGCCGTCTTCCGCTGTACTCGGCGAACAAGCCTGCGGCATTGTTGCTTTTCCAAGCCTTCCGACCATACTGGGGCCCCGTAGCGAAGCATGGAGTCCGCTACGGCCGCCAGCAGGCGGGCTCGCGACGATTTCGGTCCGCTGTGGTTCGGCATGAGGCGCGTAACAGCTTCTGCTACCCTCATGGCCTTAGCTGCGGCTTGCTGCACATGAGGCAACCACGACAGGTGGTCGTGCAACCATACGCCAAGATAGCGTATGGAGCGCTGCGATGGCACGACCACTCCCCCGATGTTGATGGTGACTGCCGGCGGACGCTTCATGCTGGAAATCAGCGTCATTTCCGTCTTCTCGGGTGCGATCGAGAGACGGTGCCTGGTCAGCCAATCAGTGATTGCCTCTACTGCTCGTTCTGCTTTCGAAGCTGCGGCTCGGGGTGTCACTGCTGGGGCCAAGACGACTAGGTCATCGGCATATCCAATAACCTCGACCCCATCCGGCAGTGGAACACCCAGAACCCCGTCGTAGAGCACGTTCCACAGTGTGGGGCCCAGAATGGACCCCTGCGGAACTCCCGCGCTGATGTGCTTTTCGATAGGGCCCTCGCTGGTATCTATAACCAGCCGCCGATTCTCGAAGTAGCTTTGCAGTACGTTCGGTTGAATGCTGATTGCATTCTGATGTCTAGTCGAGTAATACCAAGCTCAAGCCGCGCTTGTAGCGCGCGTTCAACAGCTGCTGAGGTAGTCACCTTATCTAGGTTGCTAAGTTACAACGTCACGACATTACCACGAATAGTGACCTAGTATCGTCTTCAGTTCCAAGATCATGCGTTTGCGTTGGCGTGAACGTTTGCAACTTCAGATCCGTCTTCACCTTCCGCAGGATGTCGGTGTAGGACTTCTTTTCCTTCAGCCCGACGACTTAAGCTCCAGTTTTTTGTGGCATGTGGTAAACCAGCATGTGCTGAACGGTCACACTACCCGTTTGTGTGCCTTCAGCAGCCTTACACTTTTGCTGCTTTCGCTTTCTAACGGTTATCTTTGGCAGTTCAGCAAACGATTCGTTTATGAGAATTTCGACTAATAATTTCCACAATGTGTTGCTTTTCGGTTTCTTCTGCGTAGATGGTCCGGTTTCGGATTTAATCACTGGGTAAATTGTGGGACGACAACTTGCTTGGGCTTCGCTAATTGTCTTCTCTGTTCGTTCCGCTCGAATTTGCCAGCTCAGGACTCGCGTTCTACGATGTTTAGATTAGTTAGTATGTTTAGATTAGTTAACCGCCATCTTCTTGATTGGGGTGGAAACGTTTTTGAGGTCTTTGGTGAAAAGGTGCAACTCCTTCGATGTTTTCAGGAAGCTTCTTGCTGCCTTTCTGCCTGGAGCCACCCGTTGACATTCTGGACTTTTTGTGGATAGCTCGCGGTAACTCACGCCAATTACGACAGGAAAGCAAAGGATCCAAAGGCTAGGTTCAAGCACTGCGTACAACGCACAATGCAACACTAAAACAAATAGCAATACTTTCCACTAATGTGTAATGTGTAATGTGTACCGTGAAGCAACAAGAACTAACACTTTTGTTAGTTTCTTCTTCTTCTTTCTTGGCCTGCTCCAATTATACATGGCCGGATGTTCAATCGTTCTCCAGGAAACTCGGTCCATGGCTGCACTCCTCCACCCCCGGCTGCATCCGATCTCCCTCAAGCCTGACTCCACTTGTCCCAGCCAAAGAGCTCGCTGTGCTCCTCTACGCCTCATGCCGAACTGTTCGCTGACGAGCACCTTCCTGGCAGGACATGAATCCGGTATCCTCATCAAGTGTTCCAACCAGCGTATGCTTTCGGCTTTGGCAACCGTCAGGATGTCTGCTCATCTAGCTCGTGGTTCATTCTCCATAGCATCCGCTACGGGTCTCAGGAGTTTGTGGAGCCCGTAGTAGGAACGATTCCCCTGAACAATGCGCCTTCGGATTCTGGCCAGGTAGCAAACTCCTCTACTACCTCAAGATCGTCGCCGTCGACCAACAACCTGCTTCAGAGTCGTGCTCTATCACGGTCAGAACCTCCGCCAAACAAACTTTGTCTTAGTCGCATTGATCCTCAATCCAATCACACCGCCGTAGTTGTTCGCCCGATGATGTCGATGTCATCCGCGAAGCCAAGGAGTTAGAGAGACCGGGGGAAACTCGTGCCCCTGATGTCGAAGCCAACGCTTCGCATGACACCTTTCAGAGTGATGTTGAACAACAAACAGTAAATTCCGTCCCCTTGCCACAGTCCCCTAAGATTTTCGAGCAATACCGACAGCATGTTCGACTCTCTCACCTTGCACTGTACAACGTCCATTGTAGCCATCAACAGCCGTACCAGCTTCGCTGGGAAATCGTACTGCCGCATGATGTTCCATAGCTTGGTACAATCTATGGTATCGTAGGCTGCCTTGAAGTCGATGAACATCTGGTACTCCCGGTACTTCTGGAAGATCTGCCGTAGTATGAAGATTTGGTCGGTGGTGGATTTCTCTCCAACAAATCCAGCTTGGTAGCTTCCGATGAAATCTGTAGCAAGGGTGGTAAGGTAAGGGATTCGATGATAAAAGATTCGACACAGGATCGAATCCCAGAAACCGATCAGGATTCTATTTTCCATCACTACTATGCACCTTACGAACAGCTTATTGAATGTGTGTGAACGGGCGCTCCATATCTCATCACGGTCATAACTACGTCGGCCACTGCCTCGTTAGGAATACCACCCGTACCGGGTGCTTTCCCTGGTTTGAGGTGGCCAGAGGGTTAAACTTCAGTCAGAGTGTCAAACAGGTGTTCAATGATGGCTCTAAGCCTAACTGAGCAACACCCGACAGAATCATCGGGGTTTCCTTTAGCCATCAGTTTTTTAAAGGCAAAACCACGGCCTCCGGGTGCTGATATGAAGAAAATATCGACGTTCGCTTGCCTTTAAGTCTGACCTGGCCGAAACATAGGCGGCCCCTCCTCAAATGATGTAATCAGCCCGTAGCCAACACCAGGCCGGAGAGCAGACACGGCGGGACAGTTTCCTTCGGGGCATCTGAGATTCCTGAATTGTGTCAATTTTGAACAATATGTACCTATAATAAATATTCCTTTCTCATATTGAACTAGCAATAATAAAGAAAACTTTAAACGAAATATGTCATCCCGACCTATACAACGATGTAAAGAAAGTATTGTTTGTTACATACATTTGAACTCTTTGGACTGAGCACGTATATCATTTTCCACAGTGTATCGAATCGAAACGGCTCTACCAAAAGATCTTCTTCTTCTTCTTTCTTAGCCTAACGACCAACGGGCTGCCCCTACCAACGCATCTACCAACAGGCCGTTCCTACCAAAGATACCAAAAGATCCTAAGCAACGAATGCCGGTTAATGAAGGTTCAACGACCCTCGGTTCACCAGTTGTAATAAATTTGGACCGCCAAACGCAGATTAATCGCAATTTCCAACAATGTCAACATCTCTCAAAAATCTATGTAGCGAACCATCAAATAAGACTTACGCGCAACTTCTTCAAAGGGAGTGGAACGTCATTTGCTTACAGAACATGCAAAGGATCTACAAAGAACTCGTCTTTCTATTCTAACTACGGGTAAGTGTAGCGATGCTGGGTGGTTTGAAAATATCATCTATTTTTACCTTATCTAGTAAAACAAGATAGAAAACATGAAGCTATGGCTCAAAGATTTATGGTTGGCAGTTAGGATCTTTACCGTTTAGATTATTCGGTTATCGCGTATATTTAGGCTGCCATTGAACTCAACCTAGTATGGTGACTCTGGAGTCATATCATGTGGCAATCGATGTCAAGGACATCATTCGAACGACATACACTACCTTCTTGGATCGTCTTGAGAGCTAAATGTTGGCACATTTTCTAGCAGCACCTTATCATACTTTCTGTTCCTTACAAAAATTTTGCTTCCTTAATAAATTTTTGTGAATAAAGCAAATGGAAATGGAATAATTTATTAATTCTACGATTTATCAAGAAGTAGACATAAAGTCATGCTCATAAGTAATTATGCTAGCTACATGATGCAGGCTTAAAATAGATATTACAACGACTCTCCTTTAATCTTTTCTTCTTAAAGTTCCTGAATTACGATGTATCATAATATGCTTACATTTACTTCACATAATACCATCGTACAAAAATATCCGTCCTCCTCAGTGTTGTCTTGAAGCATTAAGAATATTTACATTACGTAGCCCAATACCATCGCATTCGATGATTACATTCAGTCCGTTCTCTTCGATTATGTTAAATTTGGCCTAAAATCCGCGTACAATTGAGTTAATAACTGTACTGTATCAAACGTATTATTTTTACATACGTACCTTTGTCATCAACTCCGTCACATAAATCGCTGTCCTGGTGTGCATTGTCAGTGGTTCTGTGCGGATACGACTCTTGCCATCAGCCAGTGCCATCAGAATAATCATCATGTCTTGTACATGTCTGTCTACACATGCACCAGCTAAAATGGCACTATGGATTTCGCAGGCAGCTTCTTCGCCACTCTGAAAACTTTTTTTCCTTGCTTCTCCAAGTGCCGAACCACCCAAAATTGCGCCAGTGCTCGTTTCACAGCCTACACTGTAGGGCAGAGAGGAAACAAAGAACATTCACTTACATTTCAACCTTCGAATCATGCTCATGTTTACCCACATGATACCGGAACAATTTCCTTCTGGTGCCATGTCTACACTCTCTTTGTAGACTTCTATGTCTGCTCGGTTGCAGTTCATTTGTCCCAAGATAGATTTGGCCCCGCTGGACATTTCATGGGCAATCTGCAAATTGTTGGAAATGCAGTTAAATGTCACCAAACTTCAATACTTTCACCACCATACCTTCAACGGAAGCACACCAGCGACAAAACTCCATCCAAACAATCTGTGCACACGACCCATCTCAACCAAACTAATTGGGCGCAGGGATTGTACTGGTCTTACTTCGACCATGCATTGTCCTCCCCCTTTGGGGAAATAACCCCTTCGAATCAAATCGAAATCGAAACTGGCACCAAATCGTTCCATATTGGGACGGAATATTTCCGTTAGGAAATCTACCTGTGGAGCTAGATCCGTGTTTGTACCGCCTCGCAAATCTAGTGTCACTGGACCAGAACTAAAAATAACCACTGGAAGTGCCGCCTGCAGCAATAAGGATATGCTTCTGGAAAAGGGTAAACGAATAAGGGAAATAGCATTTGGTTGCGCCATCCTGTAACATAGCACTCTTACCCGGCAGTCTGAATGTGCCCGACAAATCGACCATGCCCAATGTGCCCGGGGTAGAATTCGATCTCTGTTGAGCCGAGCGCTGCTTTGTGTACCCTGCCTGCACAAATGTCCCGCATCAGCTCGACACCAGCCAGATGCTGTGCTGCTAGCCCAGGCTTTTTACGCCCTTGCCGAATGTTGCTAATCCGCACTGGTGTCTTCGTGAGCACACTAAAGCATAATGCCATTCGCAGGATTTGGCCTCCCTGTTAAGTTAATTGCAAAGCGATTATAACAATTGCTACAGGTTCAACTGACTAGCACACCAACCCCTTCCAAAACGCTGCCATCTATATCGACTAGATGGTTTTCCGATATCCTACTCATTGGTTGAATTGTCTGGTACTGCTTTCGTGTAGGATAAATATTTCAACTCCACATTTATTGTTTTCTGTGCTGAGCCGCAATCACAACTAAACATACCGGCTGCGCATGCCGGATAGGAACCAGCAAAACGGAGACCATTTCTATGACAGTTTGTCGAGCGGCTGTTCGAAAATTCTTGGTAGTTGAGTATGGAAACATCAATTATCTGCAAAACTTAAGCGTGCTATTGATAAAAGAATTAAACAGTTAAAAATCAACATTTACAAAATTCCAACATAAACACTGAAGCCATGGTCATAGCGATACGATAATCAAATTCTGTACGCTATTTGACAGTTGGGCTCAGAATGAGTGGAGACCTGACTGTCATACATTTTGTTTTGCAGAAGTCATTTTGAAATGCCTATTTAGCAGAACAAGCGCAGTCATTGTCATGGTTATTACGATTCTTTATTTTCTTGAGATGAGATAAATGTTTTACAATTTCCAGATGTATTTCTAGTTTAGCTATGCATTTTGATTTTGAGTTTTCATTTGCGCTGCTGGTCCAACCTGACACGATGATTTGCTGTCAAAACGCGTACCTGTCAAAGGCAGTAACAAATTCGCCATTTTCCCGAGTCAATCTCTTTCGTAGCGGTTGCATTTTCTCGTGTGCGCGCCAGTGATAGAATTGTGTCGGGCTTGCCGGCGGGAAAACTCTCAAGTGCGTAAATTTACCAGCTAATTCTGCTCGCTGCATCACTTTCCACCTCTAGCTAGCCAAACAGCATGTTTACCAATATCTTGCCAATAAGTTTCGTGCGTTCTTGACTTTCTAAATTTAGTTATTTATCCTGCGTGTCCTTTGCGTGGAGTGCGTCAGTGCCAATTCTTTTTTTTTTGTCCAACTGTGTGTCCTTGAAGGAGCGTTTTTGTGGTTCCATTACTCATGTCAAGCACGCCTTTTTGTCCTATTAACTGTTGCATTAGTGTTGAGAGATGTATTTTTTTGTTTTGAATAATTCTTTACATAGGGTGGTTAATGCGCAGCACAATAAAAAGATCAATTCTGCATCAGTTACACCGGGAGGTTTTAGGTTTGGAGTAGTTCCAAACATACATACGATTCGACCCTTCGTTATGGAATCCTTATGACGCCATGTCCTGTGACAACTTTCCGTAACATACCTTTCTTGTTGCTTTCATTTTCATTTCTGTATCTATCCATCATCATGGCATTGCCGGCATTCACGTGTTACGATGGCAACGTATTCGCCCGGTGCACGGATCCATACGACGGGAATTACCGATAAATGTCATTACATCACCGTGCGTCGAATGGCACCCGCAAAACCCTGACGGGTCGGCATGTAGGCAGTAGGAAAAAGCACATAAATATTCGCCATGGCAAGCAAAGTGGAAGAAATCCGAGGATCGATCGAGACGTCCCTGAAGGATGAGTCGAAACCATGGACGCAGTTCTTCAAGCTTGCCGAGGAAAAAACGAACGTTCCTCGGCTATACATATTTCTGGGTGAGTAGTAGTGATAGTAATCAAGCAAATTCTCGAGAAACCCAGCGGTTCATTCTACCCTCCGTGGCCGGGCTCGGCAAGCCAAAACCCCGGTCGAAACTAAATGAACACTCGAATGTAGAGTGGAAGGGGTTGGCGTTGCCCACTCCCAGGATGACGTACTTGAGAGGTGGAGCAGAGAATCTCCGCCTGAAGATATTTTTAGGACACGAGCCAGCATAATGCGCTAGCAGTGAACACGCTTACCGGAAAACAAAAGTGTTGAGCATGGGATTTTTCCGGGGCGCAGAGTGTGGCAAAGAGTCGAAATTCTTCCTCTTCAATCATTGCCACATTACTGCTGTTTAATATGATAGAAATAGAAAAATCAGTCCAGATTATCGCTGAGTACAGATTAGCAGCAGCAACTGCTCCGTCGCGCAGCTACTGTTTAGCAGAGTACTTGTTTAGCTTGATAGTCATTACAACTGTGACACGCACGGCCCACTGCCATACAGCCAATCCTCTCATGAGGGTGAATACATCCGGATTGTGTTACACAACCGATGAATATTGTCTGTAATGCTCACATGCATCCAAGTTCTGTCATCATCCCCACAGACCACAAATGACAGCAAAAAATCTGCTTGCGCGAAGGAAAGAAAAAAGGATTATGTACTAGGGCGATGACTGGTAAAACGACTGGATGTTTAATGCATAGTATATTCCTTTGACAGTTGAGCAAGACCTCCTCCAAGCAGTGTGCAGATTACATCAAAAGAAAATAATTGTAATAAACCTGGCCATTTTTAAACAAAACCTAAACATGTACAGCTGCAATGATTGCTTATCCTCAATTTCGATCACCGTCAACTGATCATGAGAGGCTAAAAGAATGTAATGGTCATTGGTGATTATCGTACCAATAGTGTGCTGTGCTATCACCAAGCTATCCGGAATAAACTACTAACGGGCCCTTTCAATGATGGCCGGCAGAGTAGGTGCCGCATAGTAAAAATGCCTTTTATTTGAATGCTAAAAATATCACCGATTCATTGATGCAAACGAAGATTCGTTAAAACCATCGGCGACGCTGCACACGGGCAGAGTAAGCAAGCAGCAGTGTAGTGTGATGGGGACAGAAGAGTTGATTAACAGACGATATGGCCGTGGTCGCGTGTGGGCCGGAGGTGGATGTTATTGAACGGAAAAAGAAAACACCTCCACTTCCGAATGAGATGAGCGCAGAAAGCCGGGAAAGGACGCTCCGAACGTACGCGGAGTGAACGATTGAACAAACTAACGAACGATTCGTGGGCGACAGGAAATAACAACTGCCGGATGAAGTCGGGGCCCGGCCTGATGTTGAATACCGGACCGGGTCGACAAACGGATGCATGACAGAGCCAAATCCCACACACAGTCACACGAGCATTTGCGGACGGGTGTGGAAGCATCCGTGGAATTACCTCTGGATGAACGAGATGCACGATGGTGTTATTATTAGTAACCGACCGAAGGATGGGGTAAGGGCACGGGTAGCGAAGAACAACCGCTTTCTTGGAGAATCCACCTACGTAACTGTTTGGGTCTCGCATACAGATTCGTTAAAACCACATTCACATCCACTCACACACATCTATGAAAAGCAGTCTGTTCGGACGGACCGAGCCAACACAGCCATAGAGAAGGCCAGCGTGGCCACGGCCCGATGCGCACGCGCTATATTCGCCCACCAGTGGGGAGTACAGTTCCTTCTTTCATACCCAACGGGGCTGCAAGCAGATGATGATGATGTGAGGATGGGGGTGAAAGAAGCGTGGTGACGCAGAAAAACGGTGGCGTGAAATTTAAGGGCATCTTAAGTAGATGCTTGACAGTTGTGGAACCCGTCGAATCTGCGCGGGAAGACGCTCCGGATAGGGGAGGGGGCGGAAAGGGGCATGGTGGCAACAGTATTGGATGAGAAGAGTATTTTTCGCCCGTTTCGGTCAATGAAAGTGTGTGGAGAAGTGTAGCGATTTGGCGACATGTTGACGCTCGCAGATCATGTTTAGCAACGAGAGGGGCAAGTTGATGCTTGAAGATTTCAACTTCAACCAAAACGATTAACCGTTTAAGAGCTCATTTGATCGGATGCGATAATCGCTGTATACAGAAGACTTATCAGGCTTCTAATCAGGCTCGTTCTACCACGCAAGGAACGTTGTAGGGTTGCGATCCTAATAGTCTGTAGAAGACGACGTCACCCTTCTCCTCTTTTCCAATACTATCTTCCACTGATGATTCTGTGCAGTCTTGTGCAAGTTTACTTAAATCGCCTCCATACTTGTTGTGTCTTTTGTGCTACCAAACAGTATGTTACGCCTCCGACTTGGTGGGCGTTGCTGCCCGAGGCACATTACGACATATCGCTGGCTAAGTGCAGGTGCGAGTCCTGCAGTTGTTGCTCCTGTCTTGTTGCCATGGGATTGAATTCCCGGCATTGAAACCTTCTCGATTGTGGTAGAATTCTGATTCGGTAGATTGACCAGTCGAGCGACACTTACTTGGCTGACATTTTTACAAAGGTCGTCTACATTCGGTTGAATG
This sequence comes from Anopheles maculatus, assembly GCA_002091835.1. NCBI lineage: Eukaryota > Metazoa > Arthropoda > Insecta > Diptera > Culicidae > Anopheles > Anopheles maculatus. Next base: position 39,293 of record KZ063675.1, read on the forward strand.
CTGATTGCATTCTGATGTCTAGTCGAGTAATACCAAGCTCAAGCCGCGCTTGTAGCGCGCGTTCAACAGCTGCTGAGGTTGCCACCTTATCTAGGTTGCTAAGTTACAACGTCACGACATTACCACGAATAGCGACCTAGTATCCTCCTATAGTAAGTAGGGATCTATGATGTCGCATCCGCTAGCTGTATCGTCTTCAGTTCCAAGATCATGCGTTTGCGTTGGCGTGAACGTTTGCAACTTCAGATCCGTCTTCACCTTCCGCAGGATGTCGGTGTAGGACTTCTTTTCCTTCAGCCCGACGACTTAAGCTCCAGTTTTTTGTCGCATTTGGTAAACCAGCATGTGCTGAACGTTCACACTACCCGTTTGTGTGCCTTCAGCAGCCTTACACTTTTGCTGCTTTCGCTTTCTAACGGTTATCTTTGGCAGTTCAGCAAACGATTCGTTTATGAGAATTTCGACTAATAATTTCCATAATGTGTTGCTTTTCGGTTTCTTCTGCGTAGATGGTCCGGTTTCGGATTTAATCACTGGGTAAATTGTGGGTCAAAAACTTGCTTGGGCTTCGCTAATTTTCTTCTCTGTTCGTTCCGCTCGAATTTGCCAGCTCAGGACTCTCGTTCTACGATGTTTAGATTAGTTAGTATGTTTAGATTAGTTTAGATTAGTTAACCGCCATCTTCTTGATTGGAGTGGAAACGTTTTTGAGGTCTTTGGTGAAAAGGTGCAACTCCTTAGATGTTTTCAGGAAGCTTCTTGCTGCCTTTCTGCCTGGAGCCACCCGTTGACATTCTGGACTTTTTGTGGATAGCTCGCGGTAACTCACGCCAATTACGACAGGAAAGCAAAGGATCCAAAGGCTAGGTTCAAGCACTGCGTACAACGCACAATGCAACACTAAAACAAATAGCAATACTTTCCACTAATGTGTAATGTGTAATGTGTACCGTGAAGCAACAAGAACTAACACTTTTGTTAGTTTCTTCTTTTTCTTTCTTGGTCTGCTCCAATTATACATGGCCGGATGTTCAATCGTTCTCCAGGAAACTCGGTCCATGGCTGCACTCCTCCACCCCCGGCTGCATCCGATCTCGCTCAAGCCTGACTCCACTTGTCCCAGCCAAAGAGCTCGCTGTGCTCCTCTACGCCTCATGCCGAACTGTTCGCTGACGAGCACCTTCCTGGCAGGACATGAATCCGGTATCCTCATCAAGTGTTCCAACCAGCGTATCCTTTCGGCTTTGGCAACCGTCAGGATGTCTGCATCACCAAACTGCTCATCTAGCTCGTGGTTCATTCTCCATAGCATCCGCTACGGATCTCAGGAGTTTGTGGAGCCCGTAGTAGGAACGATTCCCCTGAACAATGCGCCTTCGGATTCTGGCCAGGTAGCAAACTCCTCTACTACCTCAAGATCGTCGCCGTCGACCAACAACCTGCTTCAGAGTCGTGCTCTATCACGGTCAGAACCTCCGGCAAACAAACTTTGTCTTAGTCGCATTGATCCTCAATCCAATCACACCGCCGTAGTTGTTCGCCCGATGATGTCGATGTCATCCGCGAAGCCAAGGAGTTAGAGAGACCGGGGGAAACTCGTGCCCCTGATGTCGAAGCCAACGCTTCGCATGACACCTTTCAGAGTGATGTTGAACAACAAACAGTAAATTCCGTCCCCTTGCCACAGTCCCCTAAGATTTTCGAGCAATACCGACAGCATGTTCGACTCTCTCACCTTGCACTGTACAACGTCCATTGTAGCCATCAACAGCCGTACCAGCTTCGCTGGGAAATCGTACTGCCGCATGATGTTCCATAGCTTGGTACAATCTATGGTATCGTAGGCTGCCTTGAAGTCGATGAACATCTGGTACTCCCGGTACTTCTGGAAGATCTGCCGTAGTATGAAGATTTGGTCGGTGGTGGATTTCTCTCCAACAAATCCAGCTTGGTAGCTTCCGATGAAATCTGTAGCAAGGGTGGTAAGGTAAGGGATTCGATGATAAAAGATTCGACACAGGATCGAATCCCAGAAACCGATCAGGATTCTATTTTCCATCACTACTATGCACCTTACGAACAGCTTATTGAATGTGTGTAAACGGGCGCTCCATATCACATCACGGTCATAACTACGTCGGCCACTGCCTCGTTAGGAATACCACCCGGACCGGGTGCTTTCCCTGGTTTGAGGTGGCCAGAGGGTTAAACTTCAGTCAGAGTGTCAAACAGGTGTTCAATGATGGCTCTAAGCCTAACTGAGCAACACCCGACAGAATCATCGGGGTTTCCTTTAGCCATCAGTTTTTTAAAGGCAAAACCACGGCCTCCGGGTGCTGATATGAAGAAAATATCGACGTTCGCTTGCCTTTAAGTCTGACCTGGCCGAAACATAGGCGGCCCCTCGTCAAATGATGTAATCAGCCCGTAGCCAACACCAGGCCGGAGAGCAGACACGGCGGGACAGTTTCCTTCGGGGCATCTGATATTCCTGAATTGTGTCAATTTTGAACAATATGTACCTATAATTAATATTCCTTTCTCATATTGAACTAGCAATAATAAAGAAAACTTTAAACGAAATATGTCATCCCGACCTATACAACGATGTAAAGAAAGTATTGTTTGTTACATACATTTGAACTCTTTGGACTGAGCACGTATATCATTTTCCACAGTGTATCGAATCGAAACGGCTCTACCAAAAGATCTTCTTCTTCTTCTTTCTTAGCCTAACGACCAACGGGCTGCCCCTACCAACGCATCTACCAACAGGCCGTTCCTACCAAAGATACCAAAAGATCCTAAGCAACGAATGCCGGTTAATGAAGGTTCAACGACCCTCGGTTCACCAGTTGTAATAAATTTGGACCGCCAAACGCAGATTAATCGCAATTTCCAACAATGCCAACATCTCTCAAAAATCTATGTAGCGAACCATCAAATAAGACTTACACGCAACTTCTTCAAAGGGAGTGGAACGTCATATGCTTACAGAACATGCAAAGGATCTACAAAGAACTCGTCTTTCTATTCTAACTACGGGTAAGTGTAGCGATGCTGCGTGGTTTGAAAATATCATCTACTTTTACCTGATCTAGTAAAACAAGATAGAAAACATGAAGCTATGGCTCAAAGATTTATGGTTGGCAGTTAGGATCTTTACCGTTTAGATTATTCGGTTATCGCGTATATTTAGGCTGCCATTGAACTCAACCTAGTATGGTGACTCTGGAGTCATATCATGTGGCAATCGATGTCAAGGACATCATTCGAACGACATACACTACCTTCTTGGATCGTCTTGAGAGCTAAATGTTGGCACATTTTCTAGCAGCACCTTATCACACTTTCTCTTCCTTACAAAAATTTTGCTTCCTTAATAAATTTTTGTGAATAAAGCAAATGGAAATGGAATAATTTATTAATTCTACGATTTATCAAGAAGTAGACATAAAGTCATGCTCATAAGTAATTATGCTAGCTACATGATGCAGGCTTAAAATAGATATTACAACGACTCTCCTTTAATCTTTTCTTCTTAAAGTTCCTGAATTACGATGTATCATAATATGCTTACATTTACTTCACATAATACCATCGTACAAAAATATCCGTCCTCCTCAGTGTTGTCTTGAAGCATTAAGAATATTTACATTACGTAGCCCAATACCATCGCATTCGATGATTACATTCAGTCCGTTCTCTTCGATTATGTTAAATTTGGCCTAAAATCCGCGTACAATTGAGTTAATAACTGTACTGTATCAAACGTATTATTTTTACATACGTACCTTTGTCATCAACTCCGTCACATAAATCGCTGTCCTGGTGTGCATTGTCAGTGGTTCTGTGCGGATACGACTCTTGCCATCAGCCAGTGCCATCAGAATAATCATCATGTCTTGTACATGTCTGTCTACACATGCACCAGCTAAAATGGCACTATGGATTTCGCAGGCAGCTTCTTCGCCACTCTGAAAACTTTTTTTCCTTGCTTCTCCAAGTGCCGAACCACCCAAAATTGCGCCAGTGCTCGTTTCACAGCCTACACTGTAGGGCAGAGAGGAAACAAAGAACATTCACTTACATTTCAACCTTCGAATCATGCTCATGTTTACCCACATGATACCGGAACAATTTCCTTCTGGTGCCATGTCTACACTCTCTTTGTAGACTTCTATGTCTGCTCGGTTGC
>KZ063676.1:0-14115 GCA_002091835.1 Anopheles maculatus
GCCGCTGGAGACAGATCTCCGGTCGGTTCGTGTGACACCACTACCGCGTAAACCTAGCGCACGAACACACCCCCAAAAAAAGGCAGCAATAAAAAAAAAAAACATTAATTAGATTGCACTACGAAATAGTGGGCACTAGAGAGAAAAAACGGAAAATGGGCTACACCCCAAGCAAGTCGAATGCCTACCCTTCGGGATATCAGGTGTTTACAAACATTGAGCGCTGTTTTGATGGGATTTTTATCGATCCGAATCGTCTTATCGTAGTAGGTGGTACCGCGTGGAACATACTGTTGGTCAAAGTTCAGATGCTGCAAAGAGAAACACAGATGCAATCCAAAGTCCCGTGATAAACAACAGCGCCCATCATCACATCAGCGCCCATCGTCAACACAGCGACACAGTACAACAATGAACGGTCGCGCGCGCCACACACACACACACACACACACATTTCGGCGCACTGCGCGCGTCCCCAAACGCCCCACCCCACGCTGCCATCCCTGCGGCAAGGATGCGGGAGGTGTGTATGTGTGCGCGGAGCTGGTTAGGTAACACTTACCGCAATCACGGTACCGAAGTGGGATTCACTCTCGTTATTGCTCAGCACACCCCCGATGTTGTAGTAGGAAGGACTATCGCTGCCGGTGGGTTTCTGGGCCAGCAGGGCCTGCGGTATCATCAGGCACAGCAGCAAACAACAGGACGCGGGCAGCATTCGTGTTAACTTCATTTTTCAGGCGTACGACCTAGGAGGGCCCTTTTCACTACTGCATAGCACTTTCCGTCCACTACACGCACGCACGCACGCACGCACTCACGCACGCACGCTCGCACACTCGCACACTCACGCACACACACACCCCACCGAGGATGTCCTTTCGCGAGAGGTCGTTCGTGGTGATGGTGCTTCTGCTGCTTCTGCTGCTTCTGTTTCTGCTGGTCCTAGAACACAATTTTCCCCCGCTAATTCGCTGACACACAGGCACCCCGTTGCCCTCGCTCCACACACACACACGCACACACACACACTCTCTCACTCTACCGTGTCACACTAGCACGGGCTCTAGCACGCCTAATTCTTGCGCAATTCCTTCACTCCATGCTGCTGGATCGGAGCTGGTGAAAATGCTGAATTTTGCCACATTTTTCACTGTTGCGGGAACACCACCACTGCTGCTGCTGCTGTGGGGCACTGGTGGACTGGTGAGCGAGAAAAAAGGCTATTCCGTAGCTGTCAAAATCGTAGGGTGTAAGGATGCCACAGTGCATGCCCTCCTGCCAAAAAGTAACAAGCGTGTTAGGGCGTTAAGATCCCGAGCAGCGATCGGCTAGTGCGCATGACCGGGGAGGACATCCTAACAAACAGCTGATTGATGAAGGACGCGAATACCAACGCGAGAGAAACTGGACTGAGCGAGAGAGCGACCGAGTCCTTCCCTGTTCTGCGAAGCGTGCACGGCGCGGCCACCACGAGGACGGTGGGCCACTTATTTACATTCGCGGCGATGCTATAAAGCGTTTTATTGCCGGAACTGCTGGATTTACGCTTGGGCAGCTTTTATTTAACTGCACAGATTATCCGTTAAACTGAGGGACGCGGACCCGAATGGCAAACGCGCCGTAAATCGAGAGCACGAACTGTCTGCGTTGTTTACTTCCATTAACAACTTCCCAATTAATTAATCTTAATTTTGAATTTTATTCCTCAAACATGACGATCGTATGGGCGTGCTTGGGTAAGTTGTTTTTACGCAATACGTTGAGGGAAATGCCTATGCCATTATCGATGTGAAACTCCGCTTCAAGGGGTGAGAGTTTATCCGCCAAATATCCTGGACAAGATTCCCAATACTCGGATGCTATGTCTAAGGTGAAGTCATCGATCGAAGAGCCTTCCAACAAACTTCAGTTATTCAATAAATCCCTATACCCAAGATGGAGTGTTACCTGATCGCTCAGAAAGAAAATGCTGCAAAAATCTGATCATTTATGTTCGCCACAGCCATTGCTACGATTGCTACGATCTGCGCTAACTGCCAAGTAAAATTCCAGCAAAATGTATACTATTGAGTTAACTATAGCAGTTAGCAGCCACCCGGAGCTGTCATGTAAAACCCCGTTGCTGGCAACCATTTACAAGCGTACGTGCCTAAATCCGTTTTCCAATCAAACCAAATAAAAATGTAGTTCTCAGCGACAGTTCAATCGAATGATACTCAAGTGGACATTAGAACACAGTTCCACAGGTGTAGGTGCGTTCGATTTCGTTCCGACAAGACACCTCCCACCGTTCCCACTGTCTCCTTAATGACTTCGAACGCATCTATCAGCAAATGCGTCGCAAGCCGTCACCAGCCACACATTCCTCAGGGCCACAGCACCACCTTCAACAACAACGTCAGTGGGAATGATAACGTTATCGCCCATCTCGAGAGTCTTTAGTTTATCAGCCTGCCCGAGACATCGCGAGACATTTCTTCACAGTCCGCCACACAACAGTTTCGTGTGCCTGTGCTGCGAGTCGGCAATCGGTTGTGTGCATCAAAACAGTTCGCTAGGTGAGCAGCCACCTGATCACCGGGGGTCAGGATGCTTAATACGTTTTCGGTGCTTTCGCCACACCTTAAGTTTAAGTACAAGTTCGTTACGATCGACAATTTGGGCTTCAAGTTCCATTATCGGGCCACATTCATCATACTGCTCGTGTGCACCCTGCTAGTGACATCCAGGTAACCGGGGCGGTCCGATGGCCCGCGAGTTCTTTGTGCAGCACAGTAACACAAGTGATTCTCCTCAACCGCAGACAGTACATCGGAGAGCACATCCGGTGTATTACGGGTGGCTCCATACCGGAGCATGTCATCAACACGTTCTGCTTCTTCACCACCACCTTCACCGTCATACGGCACTACAACGAATCGTTGCTGCAGGATGGAGTGCTTCCGCATCCGGGTGTCGGCCCCATGTACACCGAAGATCCCATCAAGCATCATGCCTACTACCAGTGGGTTCCGTTCATTCTCTTCCTGCAGGCGCTGACGTTCTATGCGCCCCACTTGCTATGGCGTATGAACGAAGGTATGTGTCGCGTTTCGTCAGCCCACAGGAAACTGCCCCACACGCGCTGATGATTCACACGCATTCATTGTGTTGTGCCCCGCCTTATCTCGCTCTTGTAGGTGGTCGGTTGAAGAATCTCGTCGACGGTTTGCACATGGCACACCTCACCGAGCATTACACGGCCAAAGCGAACCTCACGTTCGGTCCAAAGTGTACGCTGCTCTCGCAGGACACCGTGGACGCGAAGCTGCGCACGGTGAAGCGCGAGTTTTCCAACCACTTTATGGTACAACGGCACTGGGCATCGCGCCACATCTTCTGCGAGGTGCTGAATCTCCTCAACTGCATCCTGCAGATCGTGTTTACCAACATCTTTCTCGGGCGCAAATTCTGGAACCTTGGGCCGAGCTTTATCGAGGAAGATTTCACCGGCAAAATGGATGTACTCGATACGGTCTTCCCGAAGGTGACCAAGTGTCACTTCTACAAGTACGGTCCGACTGGATCGATCCAGAAACACGACGCCCTCTGCATTATGGCGCTGAATGTGATCAATGAGAAGATTTTCACCTTCCTGTGGTTCTGGTACTTGGTGCTGTTTTGTGTGTCTGTGCTGGCCATTTTATGGCGCATGCTAACACTAATACTTCACAACAGGTAAACGAATTGTTCTTCGCGTATGATCTTCAAACAAAGCTCATCTTTTCTTGATCTTTTTGTCCCCCAAAAAAACAGATCGTACAAGTTTACAGCACTGATCCTATCGTTTGCCAGCCCGGGACGTTTGAATCCACAGGACGTGGAGATCATTACTAAACGGTTGCGGTTTACCGAGTGGCTGTTCCTGTACTACCTGGCCAAGAACATGGATGCACATCTGTTTCGGAAGGTGTTGCGACAGATAACGGATGAGATGAGACATCCGAACGGGGACGATCAGGACAGCCATCAGGGTATTGACACGGTCGATGGTGATATGGACGATATGGACGATAGTGACATAGCGATGGTTAAAATGCGGTACGAGGATGATCAAAAGAACTGCCACAAGAAGGCTTAAATTTGACAAAAGTATTATATTGATAATTTTAATTCGATACTATTTAATAAAAAGACGAACCTTTTGATAGTTTGTGATAAGTACAAGGTGACCACTGCGTTGCTAATAATTGATGAATATCCAAACTAGTTCTTAACTGACATCATCTCCCAAGGCTAGGAGAACGACAAGTGTAGCTGGATTGTTTTACTTTTTCTTCTACTCAACGTTATTTGTAAAACAAACAAACCGCAAATACGAGCATTGTAATACGGCACCGAGCAGCCTCGTGTAACCGGGCTAACCGTACCCATTGCTAGCTCCAAAATTGCTTTCCTCATCGCCAAATTGCTGTTTAGACGTGTAGACTCGCGTTTCAAACTGCTGACCCGTACAATGGTGGAGACCCAGCCTGTCGACAGCGGGCGAGACAATAATAATTACAGCACCAGCGGGAAATATTCCCATGCCGATGAAATTGCTGCCATCGTTCTGTGTAGCCTAGAACGCAATGGCAACAACTAAACACTTTCCACGCCTTGCGTTCAAAGAGAGTGACGCAAAGCAAGACATGTACTTCGGTTTTAGTACCATTGACATGATGCTTTTGCTAGCAGTTTAAGTTTAACAAGAGTAGTGATCCGTGCTGATCAACCTTCAACAACAACCTGGCTAACGGAATACTGGAACACGGATTAGAATTCTACTTCCAAAGGCTTCGTACCACATGGCTCTGGGCTACGCTGTCAACACATTCGTTTTGTCCTTCATAATTCTAGGCGAGTGTTAATCACCAGGAATTAACTCCCTCGGCAGTTTATTATTTAGCGCCGTGTCACGTTCGGTACCATGTTCTACGTTGTCACCGAACTTGGCGACCATGATTTCCCAAGAGAATCTTTTCCACGGTTTTTGTTTTAATTTTGGAAGGAAGTCTCATGGAGCTATCGTGTTCCTTCCGGGCTCGTTGTCGCGCGATTTACTATTTATAGAAGGAAAGCAATTTTTTTCCAACGTTAAAGCACATCAACATGTAATTAATCATGTTAGTAGATTTCTACGTAACAAGAAAAGGTTTTAGGAATCATACGAAGAAACGAGAGTTCTCTGTTTATGTTGCGCCTTTTCTTTGGGAAACGAGAGAGAGAGAGAGAAGGAGCGAGAGTTCCAGAAAGCATAAACCCTTTGGGAAATTTAATATCTTCGGAGAGACGTACAGTACTACGATTAGGTGTAACTGTGAGTTTTATTCTATTTTCCTATGCTTTTAAATTCTTAATTATACTTTGAGATTGAGAGTTAATAAATTAATTTGGGGTGGTTCGGTGGCTGAGGTGACCTACTATCAACATGTTATAATTTATTTATTCACATTTTTCTCTCTTATCACATACCTCAAAAATCACAGCTGTCCTAAGGTGCATCCACAAGTGTTGGCCCGTCCATAACTGTACACATGACTCAGGGGTTACAAACGCGTGTAACGTAGTTTGTGGAGTTAATCTCTCCACCGTTTCGGGAAGAGAGAAAACCTTCAACCGAGCAACAAAGACTCTTTCTCGGCCATACAAAAGAGCGACCCGAAAGACACGGACGTACGCGCGTACGGACGACAATCGAAACGCAAATTATCTCATCCCAACCACCTGAGTGAGTGAAACAGCACTAGCGATGCGATGTCGTCATTCTATCACGATTGGAGAGATGAGGACAGTTACAAGCAATGACAGTGAAGAGCATTTGTATAAGTGTATGTTTTACAATTTTTAAACAAAAACTAAAGACACCCTGTGGACAGGTTAAATACAAAGAAATATTAAACCTTACTGGAATAACCACATTAAGACAACGCATACCTTCTATAAAGGGCTAGCTACATGAACCGAAAAGCCAACCGAGAAGTGCAAGCGAAAACTCAAAAAACTGCCAAAAACATTTCGGTTCGTGTAGCCGCGTTTTGTGCACCACTGCGCACGCAAAGCTGCGTCAAGCGAAAAGCTAGCTGTCATTCCTCTGCTCGGCTTGTAAACAAACAATCGTGCCTCCGGTGTTGCTACAAAATATTCACGAATTTGATATCAAAATCAGTTTAAGGTAGTGAGTTTTCGTATTTACGAAGAAAATTATAGATTATTATCACCGTAACGTGCTTTGCTGGCTTTGTTGCGGTTGGTTTTGTTTTGATTTATTTCTTCTTCTTCTTCATTCTCGCATTTTGGCATCACGGTCAGGTGTCAAACTTCTCGGTTGCAGCAGATTTCGCCTGCCCGAGCTGAGATGGTTTTGACGTGAGCTTTTCGGTAATCCCCCCCCCCTTGCAACCGAAATCTTTTTGACATCTCGGGTCATGTAGCTTGGCCTTAAAGGAGATTGAATTTACTTTGTTGCATGCAGTACACTTACTGGTGAGAATAATCCACTTGGGAATTTAGGGAAACTTTACAGAGCATGACAACAACAAAATTAAGTATATTCAGATTACGTATTTACAGCAACTTCTATTTATGGCATGGTTAGTTTTCTAACAAGAATTGGGTCTGTATTCTCTTGCAATAGTTTTAATTATCTGTAGGATAGTACATTACGTACATGAATAAATAAATAAATAAATGCTCAATTTCGGAATTATTTTCACCAACAAACGTGTAGGATAATAACACTTAATAATAAAAATACTACTTTAACTTAGCAGAGCTGAGCCCATATATCACACAACAAGAGCAGATTAAATTCTTGTTAGGTCCATCCTTTCTTACAAAAGATTGTCTTATCAGCTTTAGGTAATTTGAAAACCAAAGAAGCAGCCTGAGTGGGCGAAAGACACCAGAAGTCATATGTAATTCTCATTAGGAGCAGCAGCAAAGTCGCCTTATCGCCTGTTTTGTTAAAATTAAGTCAAGAAGTACCTAATGCCCAATAAAATTTGGCTGATGTCGTTCAGCACAAAGGACTTTTATGACATTTGCCCCATACACTTACAAACACTGCCAGCACTGTATCTCAGCAACGGTACTATGGCAACATACGCACGACTGCGACACGGCGCGGCGGATCATCGGATGAAAGAAAGGAAAATCAACACACACACACAGAAGGAAGGGACCAACCAAAAGAGGGGGGGAGGAAACGGCCGCGCAAAAGGGTGCACCGCGGCCATTATGCTCGACGGATCGGCGGTCGGCAAAGTGCGCTGAGCGATGTGCTTTTTTCCAGCAGCTGGCAAACGTTGCTCTCCGTCGGGTCGAATCACATCTCCGGAGAACGGCACGCAGCGAACAGTCGCGTACCAGAAGCAGCTCGAATAGACCGTGTGCCGTGGCTATGTTGTTGTGAAGTGCCAGTGTTTTATTTGTTTTGCTTCTTTTTTTTTTGTTCGTTATTTCGATTAATATTTATTTACCTTTCCGTGCAACTCGAATCGGTCGCGGCTTGAAAGGCGTGTGCAAGTGGTGTTTGTGGTTTTTGTGTGATCGATGTGTGATAAGTAATCAATCGGCTGCTGCTGCTGGTTTCGAGCTGTAGTTATGCTGTTTGAGTTGAGTTAAAGTTATACTACAGAGTGAAAACAACAAAGTGTACAAATTGCTGCAATAGGTCGATCCTCCGTATCAGCGTTACAGTGTACATCCAACAAGTGTCCTCACGTTAATCCCGTGCCTACGCGCATCTATCGCAAGATTTATAATACCGAAGTTTAGTGTAAAGTGTTGCTTTCGTGTGCAATCACAGTGAGAACCGAGAAACCAGACAACGGCCAGCAACAACACCAGACCGCTCATTAGCTCGGGGTCAGATAGCGTTCAAAGGGAAAGCAACTGTGGCAGCACGGCAGCAACAACACCAACAGCCAGCCATTGGTAACACAAACGGCAAGGTGAGTTCGCGCTGACGCTTATACTTGGCAGCCCGAGAGAGATTGGCCCCAATTTTGTGTGTATTTTTCCCTTCTTGCAATCAAAATGTATCCCACTGATTGAACGTGGCGCAGCAGCGGTGCTTCTTGCGTCTTCTGTTTTCGGCTGCCAAGGAACAGAATCTACACAAATCGAAACATCCACAGCAGCGCGCAGATAATAGAGGGTACGCACGGGAACTGTGTGTGCAGCGTGATGCAGAAGAGCCGAACCAGACACATCCGCCACCGCGATTATTACCGAGACCCTGATGAGCCGCTGTGGTCTGAGAATGGGTTGAGCGAGATGAGTCCGAACAATGACGTCGGCATTGTCATTGTCGACTATTGGAGCGAGGCGCTGGGAAGCGGAGTGACAGGTCCGGGGAGGGTACTAGCGACACGTTCCACTGGTGGGGACATGGTAGTCACGCAGCACATGACGACCACCCTATAGCCAGCGCTCCGGCAGCAAACAAGTGTCATTTTTATTAACCTTTGCTGCGGAGGCTGGCCATCTCTCGCCCTCCTTCTCCGACGACGTCCTCGATGGACGGATGGATCAAATAATGCGCATCGCTGGAACCTCATTCTGGCCTCGCGCAGTATTCGGTGACACGCTCTCGTTGGGTAAGAAGAGCACACACCAGCAGCATAACAGCATCATGCTTCTGCCCGATCACGGACCATTTGTACGGTTGGGTGTAGTATGTATGTGTGATTGTATGTGTGCTGTGAGTTGGGGTGTAGTTTTGCGCGCCCTTTTGGTAACGGCACGGACGAAAAATAATGCTTATGATGCAATTCTGTGGCCAAAGTCGGATTTCTTTCAAACAAATCTTTGGAGAAATGATGGATTTTCGGGAACTGGCCCTCGCGAAAGGAATTTCCGAGGTCTAGCGAAACAACGATCTTATGCGAAGCCAATGCAATCGACCGCCAACCGCCCAACCAATCCTAATCTGTCGCCGTTAGCAATTTAGACGCACAAGGCTGCGACGCTCGAGCCCAACGTGGTGCAGCGAACGATGCCCGCCGAGTTGCGCTGCTGCTTTCGAACCTCCTTCAGTGGGTTGGATTTGGTAGAAGCAACGTACACACGTACACAAACACACACACACACAAAACGTTCCAGAAGTTGGCCCAAGTAATCTGATGGCCTCGACCTGTGTGGTGCGCACCAACCCTTCTCATTCATCTCCATCCATTCGAGCCGGGTGATGCCGAGCCGTTTAGCCCTAATGGAATTGGAATGTTTGATTGGAATGAATTGGAATCCACGGAGCTTCTCGCTCGCACCAACGCTTACACCCAAAAGGCCCACTGTCCGCAGCAACAACTTCTTCTTTGCCTACGCGGTTGCCTTCTTCGTGTGTGTGTGTGAGTACTACTTTCCTACCCCCAGCCCCTTACAGTGTGGCCAAGCTGCTGCCGGGTTCTGGCGATCGTTCTTTTCGTTCCCAAGATCACGTACCTTCCGCCGAAGGGGAGCATCAGTCCACGGTATAGCAGTGTAGGACGCTTTGCTACATTCTTCTTGGTGGACAGAACCAATTAACACATACTACTGCACCTTGCGGCCCGGGGGACACTTGGTCACGCACGCACGCTCTCGTGCCATGCAGCTGTGTATGCTCACTCACTCACGCCCGTACGTACCAAAGAAGGTATTTCGTGGCAAGACTTGCTGTTGCAGGCCCGTCCAGCACTGATACGTGGCGACGTTTAGACGACGACACCGGAGAAACCGGAGAGTCTTCCAGCGAACAAGCGCTGTACCAATGAGGGTTCTAGGGCTACAGTCGAAAAGATGTTGATTGAATTTTAATTGGGTAAGACAAAACAAGTGACGTGCTCAGTAAGCTAACTCTCTTGGAGGAACCATTATGCGCCACATGTTCGGCGTATCAAATTCTCGATTCCGTTTCCGACGATCGTCAGAGTTCGTCATCAGTTCATGACGTTGCCATTACCGTACGAACCACTGTTTACACAACTGCTGTTGTAGCTGGGGACCGCACCAATCGTAGACGAAATAAATGCTTATTTTGGCCTATTCCTTTCGAACGGCACCGGAGCAGCGCAGATAAGGTGCAGGCGTTCGTTTTGGACCGACAGCAAACTTCACCGAACTGCGAGCATCACATCACACGACACACCATGGCAATTGTCCTATATTTAATTTGTTTACACTAACGTTATAGCCCTCAACCGAAACCTCGGTGGAAGGCAATGTGGAGATCGCCAGCCAGAGGGTGACACGGATGCGATGACAAAACAATTGTTTGTGTTTCTAACGATTGTAACACTGCATTTCGACGTTTCGATGCGCTTGTTTTAGTAGAGCGTGTTACCGAAGATGCTGTGTCGTGCTAAATCTAAGCTTTATCAACAACATAAAACGTGCGGTGTGAACATGATGGCGCAGCAAATTAAACCATCAACGTGTATTGTGCATGTACTTCGTTCGGTGGGTTAGAGAAGCGAGCGCACGATCGGGTACATACTGCTTCTAAATAAACAGGATGGGTGTTTAACTAATATAGGCAAGAATTAGAGGGGTCGAAAGTTGCTAAGTCGCCAGGACCGATAATCGAATCCCATCACGATCCTGATCCCGGCCGTAGCAAGAGCTGAATATTATTATATGACCGGCATGATCTTAGCTGGCCGTTAAGCCAAGAAAAAGAATACATCTTTGCTGGGAGTCTTCAACCCCACAACCATTTCTGTAAGGGCCACTCAAGGATCTTCATTCACCACTGATCAGAAGATAAACTGAATGTATCTCCATATATGCAAAATCTGCTATAGAAGAATAAGTATTACCTGTTAAATGCCAAAGAAGAAGTAAATTGATGATCAATCGTTGTTACATAGCTAAACGAAAGGAAATAGTTTGATCAGATTTTGAAAAGCTATCAGTAATAGACCTATGTCATTCAGAGAAGAGGCCATCAATGTTACTTTATGGGGCTCTTGGGGATGAAACACTACTATATCAATTGACCGTTGACTTAGAAGTTAGATTTGGTTATTAGATTTTCATATCCAGACCCATTCTAGGCAGATTATTTCACACCCTTGAACTATAAAATATGAAATCCTGGCTTAATTTCCCACCCTGTCCAACCAAATGTTTGCTTTAGAAACATTGAAGCTGCCTTACTTCAATTACTTTCCCCTAGAGGTTCGTTGTTTGGCATGTTGAAATCACCAGCATGTATCGTCTCCAGCACATGTCCACACCTATCTGTGCATACTCAGCGCATATTGCCGATAAGCTTCCAACGGCTCCGAGTGTATAGCTGATTCACAAACAAAAGGAACCTAGAACTCATAACATACCAACAATTAGCAAAGAAAAAACAAATTCGCTTATCATGCATACGATCGTGTAAATAATAGCATCGCGTGTCATACTGCTTCCTACTACAAATATTATCGCAAAAGCATATGAAACTCCTGATGACACGATCAAGCTATTGAGTCGATTGATTCAACAGAAACAGCACAGCAGCTGTGCAAACATGATTTTCTATTTGAACGATCGGGCTTGATCGATCTTTGTAGGTTACAGGTTATCGGCAGTAGAAAACGATCTTCGAATTGACGCCTAACAGCCCTATAAATCGGTTGAGAAAATCAATTCCTAACCTTTTCTACGTTTCTTTCATTGCAGTACCCGTATATACTGGCCACCTTTGGTTCAAGTACAGCTGTAGGACGTGTGTTGTTGTTTAAGATGAACTAGTCTAGGAATTCGACAACATTCGCCCCATCATCACCATCATCTGTACCACATATCAACAAGCAGCAGGAAGTTCTAGAATCCGATCACCGCCATGTTTAAGCTACTCGGAGGTTTGAAGCAATACTTCAAACTCCAGGAAATCCAAACGGACAATATAGTGTTCCGGCTACACAATACCTTCACCACCGCGCTACTGCTCGCTTGCAGCCTAATCATAACCGCCACTCAGTATGTCGGCAATCCGATCAGCTGCATCGTCGGCGGTGTTCCGGCGCACGTCGTCAACACGTTCTGCTGGATCTCGAGTACCTTCACCATGCCGGACGCGTTCCGCAGACAGGTTGGGTTGGGCGAACAAGAGTACGCTGAACGGAAATGGAATATTCTAATACTTCCTCTTCCTTTCGTTTATCGTGAACTTTAGGTTGGACGTGAAGTGGCACATCCCGGCATAGCGAACGATTTTGATGACGAAGATGCGAAGAAATACTACACCTACTACCAGTGGGTCTGCTTCGTGCTGTTCTTCCAGGCAAGTCAAGAAGTGCCCGATACTTCATCCGAGAAAACAATCGTTTAACTTTGCTCTTTTGTGTGTGTGTGTCGCCGTGTCTTTGTAGGCTATCGCTTGTTACACTCCAAAGTTCATCTGGGACGCGGTCGAAGGCGGCCTGATGCGAATGATTGTGATGGGACTCAACAGAGGCGCGTGCAAGGAGCAGGAAAAGTGTACCAAGAAGCAGATACTGCTAGACTACCTGACGACTCACTTCAAGCGGCACAAGATCTACGCCATCCGGTACTGGATCTGTGAAGCGCTCTGCTTCGTCAACATTGTGGTGCAACTGTGGCTCATGAACCGTTTCTTCAACGGCGAATTTATCTCGTACGGTTGGGACGTGCTGCAGTACTCGGACCAGCCACAGGAGCAGCGAGCCGATCCGATGGTGTTTGTGTTCCCGCGCGTCACCAAGTGTAACTTCTACAAGTATGGTGCGTCCGGATCGATCCAAAAACACGACGCCATGTGCATTTTACCTCTGAACATCGTTAACGAAAAGACGTACATCTTCATCTGGTTCTGGTTCATCATTTTGGCCTCCTTTTTGGCGGCACTAATCTTGTACAGGTACTGGTTTGCTCGCAAATGACAGTTCGTTCAAATTATGATTAAACAATTCAATGTTTTCTTTCCTTCCTTCCAGAGCTGTCATCATATGTGTGCCTTCGGTGCGAGCGAAGCTACTGAACGCACGGAACCGGATGGTGTCTCGGAATGTCGCGAAAACCATTTCGGCCCATCTGGACCTGGGCGACTGGTGGATTGTATATATGCTGGCGAGAAATCTCGACCCAATCATATTCAGGGACGTAGCAACGGAGCTGGCGAAACGTATCGAGCTGAACGATTCGGACGAAAACGATCAGAATGAAAAGAAGCGAATGCACTAACACTGCTGAGACCTCCTCACGGACCACATTCCCGCAATTGCACGTAAACTATGCATTATGTAGAAGGGTTTACCGGGTCAACAAAGAAGCGCCATGACCAAAAACAATTGCCGCAGTTTTAATTGGGCAAAAGTCTAACTTGACCACCACTGCATCAACATCATTGCTTTGTTTAGTGATATTTTTACATGGTACAGTGGACAAAACTCTGAAGAAATCAACCAAACATTCCATCGGAACTGCCAAAACCTGTTTTGGACATGAAGTCGCTTGTTTTTTAACCTGATAAACCCTGCAAAGCTGCCACCCCGTAAGAGGCGCGAGCCCTCTTAACGTTTTCTATTCCATGGAATCTCTATTAGTGTTTCAAAAATTTGTTCCAAGACAATGAATCCAGGTTTCCTTGCGTGCCACACGTGTCGATGGTGATTGTTTGTTTACACGTAAAACGATCAACATTCCACGTTTGTTTTTATAGAGAGAGAGAGAGATAGAGAGAGAGAATGGATATGTAACAGACGTAATTGTTTTAATCAAACTCGATTCTATATTTATACAAGAGTTAGCGATATAAACTAAATAATAAGAATCAACACTCTTCATCGCGCACACTGCAACAACGCTTTTTTGTAAAGAAGGGTAGTGTTTAGGGCTACAACTAGTAGTGCACACCGGCCCAAATGAGCCCCGAATACTATCATCCAACAACGTGATCCCCTTCCCGTACGTATCTCCTTTGCTTTCCGTACCTCCCCGCGCTGTTCCTCCGTACCGTAGTGACAAAGGTTAGGATGTTTATGATGTAAGGAAAAAGACAATCAATAAAATGCAAGCTAAAAGCACTCAAACTCGATGCTACAAGAAAACCACCAAAAACGTGGTTCGACTAATTGCGAAGGAATTTTATATTCGTGC
>KZ063676.1:14180-43467 GCA_002091835.1 Anopheles maculatus
TTTCCCTAGTAAATTTATATCATCCAAAGTTTTCCAATACGTGTTTCCTCCACCTGACTGACACTGACTGCGTGTGTGTGTGTGTGTTAGTAGTAGCTCCATGGTCGCGTGGTGAAACAATTAGTTGGGATGCATTTAGAGCGTTCGGTTGGTTTGTCTTAATTAAGCAAACGTTCATTTATCATCCTTGTGAAACGATACAAAAACCACATCGCCACCAACGCTGATGAGACATTGGCCCTGGAAGAGAAAGATGGGAGGGCGAGAATAAAGTATCGCCAGTCGTCACGTCACGTCACAAAAATCGAACGAACTCATAATGGAAACCGTGAAAACCGAAACACAACCGAACAGAAACAACGTCCATTTCATGCTTTATAAACGTGGGGGAATAAAAAGTATGCCACTCACCTGATTCTTGTGCACATTATCCAGCAGCGTTAGATCGTTCAGATAGAACGCAATCATTGCATTGCCGCCAAGGGATGTTACGTGCGACCGAACGATCGATAGCACCTCGGAGATGAAGCTGTGCACAAAACCACATATGCCGCCCGTCTCACGGATCGAGGTACACTCCCGGATGAAGAAAAAGTTTAGATTCCCCAGATACTTTTCTATCTTGCCGCCGGGAATGTAGCTAAGCGTCGTAATGTCCACACCGTAGCCATCCTTTAGCGGAATCTGGAAGTGAGGGTTGCAAACAGATGTAGGATTAGGATGTAGGTTTGATTTGATAAAAAAACAGCTTACCATTTTCGCCGATCGATTGATTTTGGTATGGTACGAAGAGGTCATTGATTTTGTGCCCCGAGTTTTGAAACTTTTTACAATTGACGGTACCGGCGTCGTTGCTACCGATGCTGCCGATGGTGGCCCCGACGTATCCATCGAATCTTCATCCAAAGAAAACATCATATCGTCATCTGTGAGTGATAAAGAGAGCGAGGAAGGTTAATTAATTCAACTCAATTGATTTTCCCAATCACCTACCATTGTTACTTCTAATTGGTACGGAGTGTTCTCTGGCCGCGCTTCCATGCACCGATGGTGAAGGTCCCGGTGTTTGATGGTTTTGTGTGCTGCATTTGCGCTTCAACCGGCTCGTACCGTCCCCGAGCGCCAGCGTCATGCCCGACACGACGATCTGTATTTCGTCCGGTTCGGGAAAATCGAGCTTGTAGCGCAGGTCGCACAAAACGCACGGTCGCATCGAACGGAGCTTGTAGTAGATAAGCTTCAGCAAACCCTGGAAGCGCTTGTTGAGATTTCTTGTCGTGTGCTGCAAATTGTACGGCAGCTTGGCACGCCAAACCTGCGTAAACATCTGAAACTGGCGTACGTTGTCGAGGACGTCCGTCGAAATGCCGGGCATCGTTTGTAAGTTTACTACATAGAAACCGCTAAAAGATGGAAGCGAAAAACACAATTACATCGATAGATCATTAGTAGTTCCCTTTTTGCACTTACTCTGGTGCAATTTCCGGCTCCTTTTCGAACGTGAGCAAATCTAAATCGAATATATCGTCCAGCTCGAGCACACAGGCCGACTTCTGCATGCACACCAAATCCAGCTCCTTTCCTCCTCCTCCTCCTCCTCCTTCGCGCTCCTCCCTTGCACTCGATCCGCTTCCCGCACTCGGCTGTAACTGTTCGGCGTCCGAATCGTACACACACTGCAGCTGGTACGCATGAATGTTTGCCTCAACGATGCTCTGTACCATCTTCTGCAGCACCTGAATTTTACGCTCATCGGGAATCGTGCTACTGTCAACGATCTGCGGAAGCAACGGTTTCGGAAGAGAAAAAAAATATACGGCTGTACCGGTCGCAATCAGGGCAATTGTCTTTTCTCCAATCGTTATGTTTGACCGCAGGCCAAAGATCGCGTTCATTCCCTTGATTTTAAGCTTGTTTACGAGTAGCTTGTGCAGTTCGTACTCTAGGAACGGCAGTGCGTCCGATATTTCCTTCCCGTTCGCTTCACTTTTCATGTCCCGTTTTAAGCGGCAGGTGTGAGCTTGTATAAGACTTCCGCGCCCAGACACTGGCACACCTTCCGGGATTTCGATGGTGGTAATAAGCACATCCGGGACGATGCCATTTCTGTAAATTTTGATATTCAAATAGCATTTAGCGTGCGTGAAATTTCAGCTCTCTACTTCACGCTTACTTACTTGCACATCGAACATTTTACTGCATTTATACGAAAGTTCACCGATCCGAGAGAGTACGGAACGTGGCATATTGTACATTTGCTGGTCGTTCCGCCAACTCCATCATAAATGCCGTCTGCTTCGACCGTATTGGGAGTCTGCTCTCTCGATCCGCTACACTCTCGGTCAAAGTCTTGTCTGTCCAGTGAAGATGTCATGTGTTCCTTGCCACTGTTTTCAGCTCCACCATCCCCGGAAGCGTTTAGAGACGCATCAGCCATCCACATATCGGTACCAAACTGTAGATTTATTACTGCCGCCGTACCAGTGGCCGAAAGTACGCAAATATCGTCGCTACAAACATAACAGATTACTGGATAAGCATCGCACTACTGTACCAATCCGAAAATACGTACTCTATTGTCGTTTGCTCTACGTAACCGAGAATAACGTTACATCCTAACGAACGGGCATGCGATCGAACTTCCGTCCGTATCTCATTCCACCAACTGTCACGGGTTTCGGGCTCGTTAGGGTTCGGCACACGCTCCAATAGCTTTACCGATCGTGCGGTCACTGTAGCGCCTTTTGAATGAAAGAATACACAAAGAACATTTTTATCTCTCGTCGTAGGACTGCACACGAAGGCTCTTCCTGCTTACCTATATAGCGTATAATTCCGGCAGGATATTTAGTCATGGTGAAGAAAGGATATTCTAACATTTCCAGCATGTCATAGTTCATTATCATGATCGACTTGGTATTGCCATTGTTTGCTCCATAATTCCGCACGATGCCGATGCTCTTATCAAGCGGACATGAACTTCCTGCAAACATGACCACATCGTTGGAACAAGAAACGGCTGGCATTCGGCAACAAATTCTTACCTTTAGGTGTGATACTAAGATCTGAATCGGACGATCGTCTACATATTGGCACGCAGGCGGAATCTTTCGTTAGCAAAGAATTTACGATCGGCGTACCCAGTTTCGTTGGACTGTTGCCAGAAGCGTGATTGTTTGCTTCCACGCTAATCCCTATCGCTCGTCGGGGGGCATCGCCAAAATCTGAGCTTCCAGAGAGTTTATGTCTGAAAATAGTTTTCTATCGTTAATTAATCTGTCAATTTTTAACTGTTTCGTTGCTACTTACTCTTCGACCAGAATCTCTTCGCCAATGTGCTGTGAAAATGATTCGTTTATTTTTGTCAATGATACGGCAGTGCCAATACCACGTGCCACTACACCGACGTCGCCCTCCAGATCGTAACACTGCATGTAACCTATCACAGCGTTGGCGCCCATTTCGATTGCTTTTATTCCAATTTTTCGTTGAACCTTGAATCAAAACAAACAATCAATCAAACGGCTGTCTAAAGCAAAAACAAACTAATCTCGTCCATACTTACTTGTGCCGATAATTTCATAAATGCTAGCTGTCGCGCTTCGTTCGATGCACGTGGGGTACGAATTTTATCAATCCACTGATACTCGGGATCATCATTTACAACTAGCTCCTCTACGAATCCGTGGTACATGGCAATGCTGTACCCGTACGGTATATTGGAAGCTAGAAACAACACCGTGGTCAGTGAAATTGGCTCTTTTACCTGCCGCAGCATACTTACAATGGAAGAACAACACTCCGCAAGAACTTTGTCGAAACTTGTTAAAGTCGGTGAACAGATCTACCTTTACAATTACGTGGATTTCACCACGTACACCATGGATGGTGTCGTACACCGGTAACCAACCGGACATGATTGAGCCTTTGCCGGTCCTCGATTTGCTCGTAGAGCTGTCGTGCCACCAGAAAATCAAGAGCAAAAGCAAATTAACCATATGTACAAAAACAAAACGATTATAGCACAGAAGGAACGCTTTCTTACTGCAGTAACGGGCTGAGATTAATGTACACTTTGCCAATTGCATCGTTAGCCGTATAGGTATCGTAATCCATCAGCCGGATCTGTAGCGGTTCATCCTGCAGCTCGGCATCTTCCACCTTTGGTACACAACAACAAATTTGGACGACCGTAAGCAATCGCAATGAAACATTATTCAACCAATCAATGCCGTATCGATTCAACTCACCTCGAACGTGTACCATTCCGAGTTCCAGTGCGGGTTTAACGTTTTCCTACAGACATCGGTTTTGTACGTCACGTTTCCGAGCTTGATTTCCACGAACGCGTCCGTCGTATCGCTGCTACGGTCCATTACGGGCAGATTTCTGCCCGCAAGCACTTTCACCTTCACTTTTCCAGGCATTCTGCACCGCGCTCTAAGCTACTAAATTCGCTAAACTACATTTGTGCAATGTAAAGCAAGTTGGCCAATCGTTTTTACTCTATTTATTTTTCTGGGCCCTCTTTTATTGTGACATTTGTCTTTTGTTGTTTTTTTTTTGTATGGGTTGCCAGTTTGACAGCTATGTCGACATGCACGTGACGGTGTGCTTCAGTCGACATAGCAGCTGAATGAGCTTTACCGATAGAGGCGAAAAGCACTGGGTTTGAATTGTGGCAACACGTGCAGCATAAAGGCCAACGGACGTTTTAGTAGACAGTAATGTAGCAAGATGGTGCTATCGGACCTAGCTCCGCTCATTGTGTATTTACAGAATATTGAATGTTCTTTACCTTTTCTCTGTTTGTTTATTCTTTTTCGGACACAATTCGGATGAGAAAAGGTTCTTTTCCTGCCGTGTGAAAGGCAACTATTGCCACCCGTATGCCACCGAGTCCACCAAACTTCAACAAGCACCTTCCAAGTTATCAACACTTATAACAAGAAGTAACACTTTTCTCAGCTTTTCAATACGCAAGTATGTACCTTAAGGAACAGTTTTTACATTGTTTCATAAAATATTTCAAATTTATTTTCCGTTCATGTTACACAGTACAGCAATTGATTTTTTTTTTAGTTTTCAGTTATGGAATTCTTGCTATGGTTTCCTTCTTACAGTACACCACAATAAGATTGCATAAAACCACTTGTTTCTCAGCGCAGCTTCGCCACACGCTCGGACTAGATGTTTGTTTTTAAATACTGCTTATATTACATAGTGACCGCACCAGTGTCTGGGAATGGAGAGTTCAGTTCGAATTGTGCAAACTACGGATACGAAACATAAAACCAATCTTTACATGACTCGCCTCGCCTCTCGAGGGGCCCATGCCGTGACTGCACGAATAAGATTTCCATGAATTCTCAATAGGCTTATTCAATGTACACGATACTAAACGATCAAACGGAACTGCTCGTTTGTGTGTGTGCGTGTGGGTGGGTGTGTGTTTGTGTGTGTGCCATGTCTCAGTCCAAAGCTGTTGATTAATAAACTCGGATGCCACAGGCCACAGGACACACGCGCTCGGATGGCGTTCTGGCGATTTAGCGTCTTCTGCCGAACCTCAGGAACACGTGATCCACATCCGTTCGCTTGCCGTTCTGTCCCGGTACCAGCATGTCGTCATCTAGATAGAGAAAAGCTAGAATTGGTACATTTCATTATCGCTTGTGTAGTGTCGGGTCACCAATATGAAAAACACGCTCTACCATTACCAGCTGCCTCCTTTCGTATGTATGCGTTCAGTGCTTCCGCGAATTGGTTGGAGTTCTCTAGGGCGGCACACACCTTCCGGAACTTGGGCGGAAGCTCTTCGATCAGTCTGTTCTCACACAATGGCGGCATGGCGGAGCCTGCGACCAAACTGCACACTATCGCAAGCAGCAACACGATACACGTGACTGCTTTGGGTGAAGAAATCTGTTGGCTGGAAGTGTAAACAAACCGTGTCGTTGTAGGGCAAACAACACAGGCGATAATAGATTAGGAGCGTTGTTGTTAGACCCCCAAAAAAAGTTCGCCAGATGGGCTACCAATCGGTGGCACGAATAAGTAAATAGCGATTCAATTAGTGAAGCGGTCACAATATACTGATAAGAGCTATTTGCATAGTAAAACATGAAAAGGCTTTTAGCTGGCTGTGTCTAAAACGTTCTGCCGTTGTATTACTTAATAAGAGGGCTTTAAGACACGATTTTCTCGTAGAGCTCTTCAAATTACGTCTGCTATCCATGTTATTTTCTCGACAGAATACCTGGCCATGTTTAAGTTCCACAAATCACAAGAACACTTAATCAGTTTCACTAGTCAGAGATTTCTACAATGGCACTCTTTAACACTCTTAGTCACTTCGGTGATGATCCACCAGTAACGTCCGCAACAAGCGATCCTGTGTGGTGACAAATTGCGAACAAACTCTTCCCGTAATGGTGCAAGGTTCAGGAATTTATATGATTCCCAGCCACCGGCTACCGGTCCGTTGCGACGGCGCAGAACGCGCTCGTCAACAATTCGCTCCATCTGGTCGCTGCTGTTTGTGCCTTGTGTTGCAATGTCGATTCCCCTAGAAATGGACTCCACCGCCAATGTCCCTAAGGTATCGGGCGGCATGAAGGGCTGTCCGCAGCTTCTTTCCAGACGGAAGGAAAATTAAAAAACTGTGCAACAAGCAGGACGGACACGGGGACACGGTCTGACGGACTCGGTTGATTTCATTTTGAAGTGGAATGTCGGATCGTTTACGAGTGATTGTGATTAATTTTTCAAAATTCATCAAATGCGGATGATTTGCTCTCCTACCCAACGGCACTAACTAACCACTCACGGTACTTTTGCTCATTTTCGAACTACTTGTTGACCTTTTGGGGATATTCTAGTTTATGGGCAAAGGAACAAAGTGGAAAAATTAAAGCAGATTATTATTTGATAACAGATATAAATCGAAGAAAAAATCTACAACAAAATGGTGGAAAAGAGGAACTAATAAACATAACAAGCTGAGTATGAACTCGAAAACGCAACATTCAATCGCCGATTAACTCGAATCCTGTTGAGCTTTTCTTCGTTTTCGTCAAAGGTTCAATGGCTACCTTTCACATAACCTAGTCACGTGGTATGGGTGCATATTAAGCCAACCAACAACAGAAAAAAAGCACTCAGAAAGAAAGCAGCCATTCGGTTTAAACATTTAAATACGCCACATTTACCAGCACGCTTCCACAACGACTTGTACCAATCGATCAAAGACCGACGAGGAGGATTGGCGATCGCAACAGTTCCACGCAAGAACAGCATGCCAAAACCCTTCGAGAGCCAGTAGTAGTAGAAGCAGAGCGCAGCTGAAGAACGGTCACGGGGAAGCTTTCCGAACGCCGATCGCCCTGACCGATTGCGACAAAAACCGCGTTCTTGGGCATTCTCGGTGCGATATCGGGTCCCGCTGCTGACCTTTCGCCACTTCGGATCGCCAGTCAATTGCATGCAGGTTGAAACTGTTTAGCTGCGTTAACACTGAGCAGTTCCGCTTGTTCGGTGACTAGATGACCGGTGGGCAGGATGACCGTGGTGATGGTCGGTGAGCGCAACGCAAGGCAAAGGTTATAGTATACATTATTCCCGCGAAAAAAGTACGCAGCACCGAACCGCACCCGAACCTTGGGTAAAGCACCACCAACCGTGGAACGATCGGCCAGCTAACGATGGGCCTAGCTGGAGGCCTGCCATACCGATCCCAAGCGAAGGAATAGCAGAACGGACATCAGTCCGCCGTGTGCCGTCGATCGAACAGAACAGCGTTTGTGAGCCGGGTTGATCAAGGAAGTGGTGTCCAGACTTTTTGGGTGCGCATAACACGGCTATCGAATACTCGGGCAAGTGACGTCGTGCGTAGGTGAAAGCTAGAGTAAAGGGAGCTAGTGCATTGAACGGTCATCAACACGTGCCGTGGGACAACATCTCGAACTCGGAAAAGACCATTATGGATCAACCCGTTCCGTCGAACAGTAGTTGTGTGCCGCAAGTGCCCGTGTGTTCCAGCCAGTCGGAGATGCTGAGCCCGCTCTACCTGGAGGCGTACTGCCAATCGCTAGAGCAGCCCGAATCGTTTTGGGGAGATCTGGCGGAACAGCTCATTGACTGGGATCAGCCGTGGGAGAAAGTGCTGGACGATAGCAATAGTCCCTTCACGAAGTGGTAAATATGAGAAGGGTTGTGTCGGTTGTGTGGTGTGTTCTAGAAATCTCCAAAATATAGAAGATCTGACGGAATTTAGGTCGAGCTTTAAAGGAAGAATCTTCTTGCGACTTCTACAGAACCTCACTAGCATATTCGCAACGTAAAATCCTTTCAAACGTTTGCTTTAAAATATCGCATCGGATCTGGAAGCCAAGGACCAGTGCCACCATCTTCTTACTGACTCCATTCATAATCTCAGCGCATACGAACCTCCTCCGCTTCGTATGTATATTTAATAGAAATCATAAATCATACTGCATTACTCACGATAGCCTAACCAACGCGTCTCGTCCAACGACCGGAACACTCCTTTGGGAAGCATCGATAATAAACTTTCCGCAAGACTCGCAATCAATATCCATCAGGCATTTGGAGGTGGCATAGCCATCATGACGCGTGGACTCATAATGCCATGTTGACAGGAGCCACCACATACACACATACCCACATACACGCACGCAATATGGTTCGGAGTTGCATTTTTTCTTTCACATTTTTGCATACGTGCTGAGATGGGTTTTCCTGCTTGCGTGTGTTTTATGTACGCACAATGTGTTGAAAACGAACAAAAAAAATGTCCTTCTCTCCCCAAATACTCCCCAACAGACAGCGAACAGCGGTGACGAGGCTGAGGTTTATCACTCTATATGAAAATGAGGACAATGGTCCAGTTGTGAGTCCGCGTGAGGGTGATGTCCCGGCAGGACGATTGCAGTGCGGGAGTGGGGGGAGGAGAATATTTATGTTTCGTCTTATCTTGGTGAAAAGCGCTCGGGAACTCTAACCCACGCAGCGGCAAAGCAAGGCATGCAATTAGGAAAGCCTTAACGTTGTCTATTGTAATTTTCGCCCGGTAGGTATGTTGGAGGAAAGCTGAACGCTTGCTATAACGCGATTGACCGGCATGTGCTGGCCGACAAGGGTAGCAAGGTGGCGCTCATCCACGATAGCCCGACGACCAACACGGTGCGCCACGTAACGTACAACGAGCTGTATGATAAGGTAAGCAAAGAACCTTGGTGACAGAACTTGCCGATTGCTGTTGAGCTTTTAAACTTATCGCTTTATTGTTTTCGGGTAACTCTATTTACACCTACCACACTTACAACGCTATAATGCTCAAGGTGTCCCGATTGGCCGGTGGACTGCGGAGGCTCGGCGTACAGAAGGGAGATCGTGTCGTCATCTATATGCCACTAATTCCGGAAGCAATCATCGCCATGCTGGCTACTGCCCGGCTTGGTGCCGTACATTCCGTCGTTTTTGGAGGTTAGATTTGGTTACCTTTTCGGGAACATTCATCCTTAACTGCCATGGGGCGGGGGTTTCTGCTGTTTTCTAGGCTTCGCAGCGAGTGAGCTATGCACGCGGATAGAGCATGCCGAGCCGAAGGTTATCATTGCGGCCAACTGCGGTGTGGAACCGCACAAGATTATCTACTATCTGGACATTCTGCACGAGGCGGTGGCGATGTCACGCTGGAAGCCGCTCAAGAACATCATCTACAGACGATCGAACATACTGATGTCGGATCTGGACGAGACGTGGGATGTTGCCTGGGAGAATGCGCTGGACACGCCGGTCGACTGTGTGCCGGTGGATGCGAACGACCCGCTCTACATTCTGTACACGTCCGGCACAACAGGTGTGTAGTCGGATTTTCACCGCTCGTCTGCATTGTCTCTATATGTGGCCTTTCTCTCACGCATCCAGACAAACCGAAAGGCATCCAGAGACCGATCGGAGGACATCTGGTAACGCTGATGTACACAATGAACACGATCTACGGCATCCAGCAGGATGACGTCTGGTGGAACGCATCGGATCTTGGTTGGGTCGTCGGCCATTCGTACATCTGCTACGGGCCGCTGCTGTACGGTGCCACTAGCGTCATGTACGAGGGCAAACCCGACCGAACACCGGATCCCGGTCAGTACTTCCGCATCATCGATCAGCACAAGGTGTCGGCCATCTTTTCCGTTCCTACTGCATTCCGCGTAATCAGACGCGTTGATCCGGATGTTACGTACGGGCGTAAGTACAGCCTCAAATCGCTACGCGCCATCTTTATCGCTGGCGAGCATTGTGATCTGGAAACGATGGTAAGTAGATCGATCGTAAAACGTTTCGTAAAGATTACTGGGGACAGGATTAACTGGTGAAGGCAATCACAGCAAGTAGGGATCGTCTTCATCCTCCGTGTGAAGCCCTCGGTTAGTCATCACTTTTAGCACCTTATCGGGGTTATGTTTTTGAGACCAGCAAACAACCTTATCTTAAGCGCTAACACAGTGCTACTACTTCCTTCCGGTATCGTATCGTATACGATGTCAGTCCAATTTTATCGCTATGACTATCAGATGCCGAAAAACGCCAGACGGCAACTTGCCACTCGCTAGTGCTGCAGTGTTGTTTGTAGTTTTGGTCGAGTTCTATATGTGTAACTTTTGCATCCGATCCGCATCCCACGCACCACCGCTATGCGCCATACGTGTGTGATGCAGGCGTATGCGTAACGGGCGTTATTTATAGACGCAACATCGAAATTAGTTCCTAGCGAGCTTACCGTACCGTAACAGCTGGTACAGACAGAACCAGTGCTGAATAAACAACACCTACGTTACAGTGCGAGAATGTTGGCCACTGTTTAGTGCTACGGAAATAGAGCACGATTGTTTCTACGCACAACAAACGGAAGACATGTTGTTCTATGGACTCCGGATTTTTGCGCCTTAGAATGTTTGCGCCCAGCGATCGTAACCGAAAAAGCTCGTACCCCATTAGCCAGCGACAGAAGACCGAGTAAAAAAAAAACTGCCCCGTTATGATTAGCGACTTTATTGTTATCACAAGCAATTGTTTATTAGTTTCTTTAACAAAACCGGTTTATAAATTGAGATCTAAAGAAAAAAATATTATTACCTTCCTCCACTGACTGAATGCGTCTTTCACCACCCGGAAGCGACCGTAGCTGATGATGGTGATGGTTGATGAGCATTTTTGTTTTTTTTTCCTTTTGCTGGGATAAGAGTTGTGTAAGCTTGGTCTACGCCCTTACGAACTAAAAGCTAGGCACGCCCGAGCAAGTACAATTCGGACGCGCCTCTTCCGCGCAGCTCCCCCCCCACGTATTAGTTGAGCCTTATATCGAATGTTTAGATACACCTTAGATGTAGCAGCATAAACAAACCTTCCAACGGGTCCTTCCTTCCTTCCTTTCGCTCGGTAGAAATGGATGCGCAACATCTTCAAGGTGCCGGTACTGAACCAGTGGTGGCAAACGGAAACCGGTTCGGCCATAACGGCAACGTGCGTTGGATTTGCACAGAACCTCCAGACGCCACCCTTCACGACGGGACTTCCGTTTTGTGGGTACGACATCTATGTGCTGGATAAGAACGGGCACGAAGCGAAGCCGAACGAGCTGGGCCGTATCGTGGTGAAGCTGCCACTTCCACCGGGCAACATGGCGACACTGTACCGCAGCGATGAGCTGTTCCGCAAGACGTACTTCCAGCGGTTTCCGGTACCGATCCCTCTTTTCTAGCGTCTTTTGTCTCCAACAAACAGCACAGAACCACTTATGGTTTAAGCACTCTTCCCTTAGGGCTACTACGACACGATGGATGCAGGGTACAAGGACGAGAATGGGTACATTTACGTGACGGCGCGCGATGACGACGTGATCAATGTGGCCGGACATCGTATCTCCACGTCCAGCCTGGAGGACGCCATACTGCGACACCCGGATGTGGCGGATGCGGCCGTTTTCGGTGTGCCCGAACCGACCAAGGGCCAGATCCCGCTCTGTCTGTACGTGACGAAGGCGAACGTCTCGAAACCGGCTGCCAAGATGTCGGTCGAGCTGATCAACATCATACGGGAGGTGATCGGACCGATCGCTGCCTTCAAACTAGCCGCCCAAGTACAAAGCCTACCGCGCACCAGATCGGGTAGGTTAACGATCACCTGTATGGGGGCACCGTTCCGGCGTTTAATCCGGCCG
This sequence comes from Anopheles maculatus, assembly GCA_002091835.1. NCBI lineage: Eukaryota > Metazoa > Arthropoda > Insecta > Diptera > Culicidae > Anopheles > Anopheles maculatus. Next base: position 26,425 of record KZ063676.1, read on the forward strand.
TCTCTGCCGTTCTCCCTTTGCAGGTAAAACGTTGCGCAAAGCGATGGCTGATCTGGCCGCGAACAAACACATCTCCATACCGGCAACGGTCGAGGATCCGACGGTGTTCGTCGACATCAAGCGTGCGCTGCGCGAGCTGGGGTACGCCATGGCTGCTCCCGATCCGGAACTGCGACCAACCATAAGATGAGACTTGATGAGCAGAGCAGAGAGTAGCGAGCAGCAGCAGCAGCAGCACACGTATTTTGCACGCATCGTTTTCGTTTTTCGTTCCCATTTCGGTTTTCGCCGCTCCTGTTGTAGTAGAGTTAACGTTATTACTTGCACCTAATAAAACTAGCAAACATGGTAAAAGGCTTAGGAAGAAACCCCCTGAAACCCTCCGCATTGCGTTCGCCGCGTGTGTGTGTGTGTGTCTGTGACGAGCAGTGAGAGAACCAACCGAAACAGAACCCCCGACCGACCGGGTCGTCGTCTCCAGGGCGAAACAAAGGGATTAATAATACTTGTGGCGGAAACCGCGGGTCCCCGCCAGCGGCACGTTCCGTTTGTCGACGAGTGGTGGCGGGGGGGGTTTTAGTACTCCAGATGCTTTATTTCGTAATCGAGCCCGTTACAATCTTCGGAGAAGTAGTCTAGTATGCTCGGATCCGGCAGATAGCTAAACATCGGCTTATCCTGCGCACAGTCCAGCATCATCCGGTGGCAGTTGTTCGCTGTCAGCATGCTGTCCGTCTCGCTCGTGAGCAAACTCTCGAAATCCATTGCATTGTCCTGGTACGAATCGATCGTATCGCTCGTGGTGGCGGTGGCGTTGGTGGATGGTGTCGACAGTTGCTCTAGCAGGGTGTGATGATGCGGTTGGTGTTGTTGTTGTTGATGGTGCTGATGTTGCTGTTGCTGCTGCTGCTGTTGATGTAGGTTTAGATGATGGTTCTGTTTGTTGGCGTGTTTCGACGAAAACGATGCGCTCCCTAACCCCCGGAAGCAATTGCTGGGACTGCTGCTGGTGCTGCTACTACTGCTGCTGGTACTTGCGACCGGCTGCTCCTGCACGGTAAATCGAAGCGATCCGATCGTCGCCGTTCGGCCAGCATCGTAGCTTGTGTTGTTGTTGCTGTCGCTGTGATGCTGCTGCAGATGGGTCGCGTGATGCTGCTGTAAATGATGCTGCGGATGGTGAAGGCTACCGAACGTGAGCTGCTTCGACGAGTTGGCTTGATCGTTGTGGTCCATCAAATCCAACTGCAGCATCACACTCGCACAATCCGCACTGCTGCCCGCCGCAAGCTCATTGTTGTTCAAGTACGTGTGCTGGTGTTGGTTCGCATGGTCGTGCAACATACTACCGTCGTGCATGTGTTGCTGCGATGTCGCAGGATCGGTAAAACCGTTCGTTAGCATCTTAGCAACACCATCGTTTGCGTCCTCTCTGCTACAAAACAAACCGATCGCTTCGTGCGGTACCGTGTGCTGCCGATGTGCACCCGTGCTGCCGGCCGGATCCGGATCATGGTTCGTTATCATCGGGAACGGCCCGTCACTGTCCAGCGAGTGCATGTGAAAGTCAACCAGATCGATATCATCAAAGTCGTTCAGCATGATCGTGTCCTGCTGCATCGACGCATCGCCCGTCTCGTTTACCGTATCAAAGTTGACCGATTTCATGCTGAGCGAGAGGTCCTGCATGTCTCCGCCCTGTGCAGGTCTTACGTTCCCCCCATTACCACCGGCGATCGTGCCCATAGCCGATGCCAGCCCACCGCCACGATCTTCGTTCGCGTCCGTACTCATCGTCAGCCCGGATATGGTTGGCTGTACCTGTCCGAGCACTTTATCCAGCGTTGGCCGGTGTGTTGGGCTACGATCTACGATGATGTGCTCTTGCATATCATGCCCGTAATCAACCGCAGTGGGATTGGCAGCTGTGAGTCCTTCCAGCAAGAAGCTTCCCTCGAGTGCCGGTACGGTCGTTTCGGTCGGCACGTGCTCAAGCTCGCCCGATTGGTCGCTGGATGTAACGACAGCATCCACACTGGGCGGATCACACGAGTCAGCGGTGGAAAGGGAGAACGGTGATCCGACCAGCAACGAACCAAGCGAGCCCGGTGGTAATGGTGGCGGTGGTGGTGGTGGTGGTGGTGCTGGAGCAACGCTGACCAACATCGGCTGCGTGTCAGTGCCCGGTCCAACGAAGGGATTATTGCACAGCGAGCGGAATTGTTCCAACTCTTCCTGGCTCTTCTTCAGCTGCAGCTGCAGCTCCGCTATACGCTTTTGCTGTTCGGCCAGCTTCCTTCCGTCTTCCAGCTCGGCTGACTCCGTGCTCCCTCCAGCAGGTGACCCTAGCGCAAGCGAGCTGATCGAATCGATCGACTTTATTAACGGCTTCAACCTTTCAATCAGGTTTGACTTCGTGCCGGACACGGCCAGATTGTATTGCTTGCAGTACTTCTTAAGCTGCGACACTTTCAGCTTGTTCAATGTTTCGACCGCCAGATCTACCCCGGTGGCCGGTGTAGAAGGCAGCGTCGAGCCGGTACTGCTGTTACCGCCCGTGGCGCTCGGGTTTTTGTGCCGTGATGATCCCGTACCCGTACTGAGCGGGGAATCGATCGGGGTATGGTCACTGCCGGCTATTTCTTCCCCGTCGGTTGTGATCTGTGGATCCCGGCTGGAGGGCGACCCGATGCCGGTCGGTTTTTTGCACATCTCTTCGAGATATTCCAGCAAATACTGCTGTTGCATGATCAATTGATAGTTGTTGTCTGTTCCGCCACCGCCACCACCACCACCACCGTGCCCCGCCAAGGACGACGAGGACGAGGATCCTCGGTGGAGCCGGTACTGCTGTTACCGCCCGTGGCGCTCGGGTTTTTGTGCCGTGATGATCCCGTACCCGTACTGAGCGGGGAATCGATCGGGGTATGATCACTGCCGGCTATTTCTTCCCCGTCGTTTGTGATCTGTGGATCCCGGCTGGAGGGTGACCCGATGCCGGTCGGTTTTTTGCACATCTCTTCGAGATATTCCAGCAAATACTGCTGTTGCATGATCAATTGATAGTTGTTGTCTGTGCCGCCACCGCCACCACCACCACCACCGTGCCCCGCCAAGGACGACGAGGACGAGGATCCTCGGTGAGCGTTTGGCGGTCCCTTATACTCGTGAAACTTGATTGGCTTTGCCTTGGTGATGCTTTTCGCTTTGCTTTTCTTCTTTGCCAGCTTCTCTTTGCCGGATGTGAAGTTGGTGCTGTTGCTGCCGAGCAGCTTCATGTCCGTCGGCAGCGTTGTCATGGTAAGGTTGGCACTTGGCGTTGGCAGTATTGGTCGAAGCGTGGTGGTGGTTGGTGTACTGGTGCTGTTACTTGCTGAGATGGTGCTATTGTTACCTTTATTGTTGCCTCCCTGCTCCATCGGGACAGTGGTAATCGTCGTCACGACTGGCGTAGCGATCGCGGCCAACACCGTCCCATCATTCACCACGATCGGTATCGTTGGCTTAAGGGTAAAAAATTCAGGCTGTGCTAGTGGCCCGGCTGCGGCGGCGAGCACTGTTTGAGGTTGTTGTGTTGGCGTTTGCAACGGGTGCAACTGTATTTGATGCTGCAGCAGCGTCGGTCCCGGCTGGCTTACCAACGCTACCGCCACACTGTGCAACGATTCACCCTCGGAACTGAGCGAATCTTCACCCTCACCCACCATGCTGGGCGTGGTGGCCACCGAAACGTTCGATTCGTCCAGCGTCGACGCGTAATCTACCAGCCCTTCCTTTACCATGCGCTCGATCGGTTCCTCCACGTGCAGAATGTTCTTGCCGATCAGATCGAGCGGTCCCGGCCGGTGCGATATCTTCGAGTTGAGATGGTCCACCAGCAGGGCCTTCTCCAACATTCGCCGCTTTTCCGCCAGACTCGGATCCACGTTGCTGTCGCATTGTTCGAGGATGTGCCGCTGCTCTAGCTCTACCCGATCGGGCCGCTTTTTAATCTTCGCCTTCAGCATATCTCCGGTCTTGGCCCGTTCCAGCTGCCTGCGCTGTTCGTATATTGCCGGGGATGTTTTCAGTGCTGAAAAGGCGGACGATAGCAAAGCAACGGAACGCATGGCCGATTAATAAAGCGCTTAAAGTGCATTGAGATTCACACTCACGTGGCATTATTCCTTGCTGCACGAGCTGATCGAAGGAACGTCGCACCAACAGCTTCACTTTTAGTGCTGTTTCGAGATAGAATTGGAAATGTTATTAAAATGAAATGCATGTGTTGCCGGGGACAGTCGATTCGCTTACATTCTTTGTTCTTGTCCATGGCGCTTTGCAGTGGACTGCTATCGATGATTGCTTTCGGGGGAGAAACTCGGGAGTAGGATGTGCTTGCCTGTGGTGCACCCTCGTCTAATACTACGGTATGTTGCTGTAACCGATTTGTCATGTTCGGGTCCATGTCCACCACCTCGTCTGTGCGTACCGAAAGTAAATGAAAACCAATTCAACTCAGTAGTGTGTACATTACGTTAGAAAAACCCCCTAAAAATCCCGTTCAACTGTGTGGCCCATTGCGTGCAGACACCACTTTTACGCATCGCCTTCGCCGGCTCGCGTAAGAAGAAGATGCGTACCCATTTGGCTGGTACTACCAGGTACTTATCACAGCTGCGGTACAATTCGATGCGTTGCCGATAGAACCATCATCTTGCTTGCACAATTCTTTTCTATTTTTCTTCACCGCTAATGTTCGTCTATCATGCTCGGTGTAATGCGTTTATCGCTTTGCCGTGTGTCTTAAGGCGAGCTTAACAACCACACCACAAACACAGTCGCGTATTTCGCGTGGATGGGTAGCGCAGCCACGGACAAGATTAGTCATATGTTTTTTTATAAGCCATTTTCCCGTACGTTCCGTCGCCAGACCACACCGACTATATTTTCAACCGATGCTCGGTCCTCTAAATGTTTCATTCACCACAGTTTAACACAAATCGTGTACGGTTTTGCACACAAAAAGAACTCCACAACTCGCTGCACCGAGTATTTACACCGTGTACGCATAATTTGCTATTAAGATTTTTTTTTCTTTCCCTTCATTCTTTCCTTCCCTTCTTTGCGCGGTGGGAGCAGCCAACATCTTGGGCGCTCGCGAGCCATCGCCCTTGGCCCGAGGCGCCCGCATTTGGACCCGTAGCACCGAAACCACACTTACCCGGTAGAAACAGGCGATCCTTGTCCATTTTTGCGCTGTTTGCGATGCGTTTGCTTAACGGGGAACAAATAAATTATATTTTAATAATACCGTAATTCAATGGATAACAAGTAAACACCAAATTTTTTCATGTCGAATACGGTTAGCTGCCCGAGTTGACAGCTCGGTGTGTGCTGCAAGCTTCGGGGCCGATGTTTGAATTTATGATTATTTGTGCTCAAAAGCTTATCCGCTACAAACTTGTTCAATGAAAAGATTACACTTTGGAGTTGTGTTTGCTACTGGTTTTTGTAAAAACATGATTCGCTCAATGAAACTACCAAACACGTTCATTTAAAATTCATACGCTAGTTGCGGACCATCGCTTCGATCGAGTGTGGAGTAGGCAGTCGGAGCTTGTAAACACACGGTGTGTTTGCAATTGTGTCAAATGTCAACAGATGTTCAATGTTCAGCTGCGTCTACACGAAGTTACGTTATTTTAGATCATCCAAAGAAGAACCGCTTTTTTTATTAGAAAAGCAACAAATCTATCTCGAGTGGAACGTATTTACAAACACAGGTGACACGATTTTAAGGAAATTGTTTCAGATTCACCAGAAAAACGTTACTGGCCAATCTTTTACATACAAACACAACCCTTTCTTTTTTTTAATTTGGATCATTTTCCACACCTGAGCTTGACACTTGGGTGACAGTTTTTGACATTCAAATCTTCCAAAACACTTTCGCAGAAATGCGAGCTAGTGGAAAGGGAATCATCGATATGAACTGAAGCGCATCGGAGTTTTCCATCTTCTTGTGACCAGAACGCGCTATCGTTTGAGCGCTCGTCTATTTAATTGTGTTCAATACAGGAAGTGAAACATAAAAGCAACGGTACGGTACGCGGTTCGGTTCAGAGTTTTGGAAAACCCCGTAGCTTCTTTGCACATTCTCCCGGATAAGCGGGCGGTCGGTCCTCCTTTCTGTGGTGTATTGTTTTCCCAGAAGAAAAAAATCGTCTGTGTTTTTACTGTAGATTGTTCCTCGATCCTCGCGCCGGGGTTTAGTTTCCTTCCCGTCAGTAAAGTGTAGCTCGTTCGAATGTGAATCATCACAGCGCTCCAGTTCCAAGAAACAGTCGCTGCAGGAAACCTGTGCAAAACTTGCATCCGTGGATATGCAATCAACCAACACGGTAGTAGTAGTTATACGGGTGGTACTTTGCAAATTGCTGTGCGAAACTGTTTTCCCATGAAACGTGCAAAACAACGCATTCCAAGAAAACACGTTTATTTTTGCATTTTGAATCAAAGTAAACAACAGTCCGATGTAATGTTTCCCCCGTTCACGACACGGTGCGGATGGGTGTTCAGGGTCCCCCAGTCTAGTGCAAAAATGATCTAATGCAAATGTGTGTCATTCGCGGAAAAGAAATTTCACGCAGTAGAGCTGGCAAAAAAAAAAGTTTGCCATAATCAAATGAGGTTTAAAAATAACGCCTATTACTAATGCCCAGCTCTTTTTCGTGTGTTTTTTTTTAATTCTTTCCTTGTGCCCTGTCCCCTGCTGTCGGCGGCACGGTGATGGTACAGGTAGTGATGGAAAATAATCGCACCAAGACGACGGGCGGCAGCAGCCATCGGCTGAATCCAAATGATTTTTACTTCGGAAAAATGCTGGGCGAAGGAAGCTTCAGCTGCGTTTACCTGGCCAAAGAAGTTCGAACATCGAAGAAATATGCAAGTAAGTTCGCTGCCAAGCGGTGTTATTAACGTTTGCCTCAACACCATTATATTATTATTGTATCTCATTTCCGTTTGCAGTAAAAGTTTGCGAAAAGAGGTTAATATTGCGTGAGAAGAAGCAAGAGTACGTGAAGCGCGAACGGGAGGTGCTCAACCGACTTACCGGGAAGCCGGGATTCCTTGGCCTGTACTGCACATTTCAGGACCGTACGAAGCTGTACTTCGTCATGACCTACGCCTGCAACGGCACACTGCTTACGCTACTATCACGGCCCTCGTTCACGCTCGAGTGCGCCCGGTTTTATGCGGCCGAAATACTGCTCGCACTGGAAACGATGCACAATGAGGGCATCCTGCACCGGGACATCAAGCCGGAAAACATCCTGCTCGACAGCAAAATGCACGTGCTGATGGCCGACTTTGGTTCCTCCAAGCTGGACTACAAAGAGGAGGACGAGCTGGTAACCGGCAGTGAGGAAGAGGAAGTGAACGAGGAAAAGAAGGACGACCCGTCTTCACCACCCAGCACCATTTCCCGCAAGCTAACACAACGGGTGCTAGTCGGCATGGTGGACGCCGATGAGGACGATACGGACGATGCTGATGACGGGCCACCTACTGTCGGACCACCGCGCCCCAACAAACGACGCAGCTTTGTCGGTACGGCACAGTACGTTTCGCCCGAAATCCTCACCGGAACACCATCATCGCCTGCCTCGGATCTTTGGTCGTACGGTTGCACGATCTATCAGATGGTGTGCGGTGTATCGCCGTTCCGCGGTGCGTCCGAGTATCTAATCTTCAGAATGATTCTCAGCTGTCAGGTGTCGTACGCGGACAGCTTCGATCCGGTGGCGAAAGATATCGTGACACGCCTGCTACAGCTCGAGCAGCGTAAACGGCTCGGAGCGTGTGACAATCCACGGTACAGCACGATACGGCAGCACTCGTTCTTCGAGGGGATCGATTTCGACCATCTGCGTCAACAGCCCGCACCGTTGCCATCCACCACGGAATCAGTATTAAACAATGACACCAGCTCGCTGAACAGTGTCTACTTTCCCGAGGGCATGCAGCCCGGTCTAGACGATCGGCAGATATCGCGACTGTTCGATTTTAAGCTGGCCGAGCTGAAAGAAAACGAAGACGTTCCGGACGACGAAGATACGGATGGTGGTGGTGCGAGCGACGCAAGCACCGGTCGTGGAGAAAGAGGAGGAGGGGGAGGTGGGGAAGGAGGCGGCGGTGGGGAAAAGGGTGACTCGGAGACGAATCGGACCGGATCGTTCCGCACCAACACTACTACCACTACTACTACTACCGTTAACGTCGCGAGTTTAACACGTTCCGGACTATCCTCGCTAAAGTTCTTCAAATCGGTAGAAGATGTGATGAAAAATGACCCCGGACCGGTTAGCCAATGGCAACGGTTTGCGGACGGCGAGGAAATCCTTAAGTATGGCTTCATTTACAAACGCAAGGGATTGTTTGCCCGCCGGCGTATGTTACTGCTCACGAAGCGCCCGCGCCTAATCTACATCGATGCGGTCAATATGGTGAAAAAGGGCGAAATTCCCTGGACGTCCGATCTGTCGGTCGAGGCGAAGAACTTCAAAACCTTCCACGTGAACACGGTACGGCGTTGGAGGATCGTGCGCGTGAACGTGGACACACTTGCTCTAACTGCTGTTTTACTTTTGTTGTTATTCCACAGCCAAACCGAGTCTACTATCTAGAGGATCCGGAAGGATTTGCCCTCAAATGGTGCGACACTATTACCGATGTTCATCGGAAAGCTTTCCTAAACAGCGAGAATAATGATAACAACGCCGGCGAATGAAATGTGTGTGTGTGTGTGTGTGTGTGAGTGTGCTATACATGCGAGTGTGTGCGATTGTTGAGCGTGTGAGTGTGTTAGTGTGTATGTAAAAAAAACGCAACACCTTGTCGTCGGCTGCTGCGATCATGTAAATCATGCGTTATAGGATTATAGGATAGGAGTGAAAACTAATGAGAATGATGACTGTTAGGCAACAACAACACAGTTAGGCGAGTAATGCAACAATAATAAAATAGAAATCAAGTAAAATATAGAATCACCTAAACTACTTCTTGCCTTTGTTCTTTTTCGTTCAGCTGCGACGATCAGAAAGAAAGCTTAAAAGCAAATGAAGCAGTAGCAGCAGCAGCAGCAGCAGCAGAGAGCGCGGTTATCTGTGCGCTAAAATCTGGTCCCTTTTGAGCATTACGAGTGCAATGCAGCATCAGCTGATATGATGTTGGACGCATAAACTGTGGTCGCTTCTCGATATGAGCGAAGAACCCGCCACGATGTCCGGATATTGCTGGTACGAAGTTTTATCGCACATGCTCTACTACGTACAGTGGCTTCCATCTAACATGGAACAACATAACATTTACCCCGGTGTCACTCAGAATGTCTGAGATACTCAGGTATGCGAGGGAACTGTATCCCTAGGAAGTACAAGTGATATGGATAAACTGAGAGGAGATTCCTGTGGCGAGAAAGAAGGTTGGGTAAGATACCTTGCATGTAACCTCCAACAACATCCCAGCCACAGATCGGACCTCTCAGGAGGAGTCAAACATGTTGGATTGACCAAGTATCCATGACGTTTGAATCCTTGAGCAGATCAAGAAGATAGAAAGAGAGTGAGTGAAGAGCAAAGTCCCACTTTAGACGAGAAGCACTGTACACATGTTTCGTTCCTGTTGTTCGTGTTCCATGCGAATGCCTGCAACCGCCTGCGATAAGCGGTTTCCGCCACCATGAGCCGAACCGTGGCCGCTGCTGCTGAAGCACATGTGTTCATGATGCTCTGTTACTCTAGTTCCGCGTTCAGTTCAGTGTACTGCCTGCACTAACAGGACACGTCGTCGTTCTTACAGTTACAGGAATTACAAATTAAACTATTATGCCAACGGCATACGTTTCCCGGCCAGGACTGGTCGTCCTTGTGGTGGTGATTGCTTCTGTGAGTGACTCGGTGAATTCTGTATAAGAAAGTTTGCTATCAAAATACTATTGGAGTGAAAGTACAATGCAATATAGTTCTATAGTGGAAACACCGGAAGTGTGGAGTGGAACACTATAAGACGCTTTTGAAACTTCAACAAGCGTCAGTAGAATTATATTTCTTAACGAGACGGAAGTGCAAACGGCCAAAGACGCCTTGGGTGACCTACACTGAAAGAAAAATCCAGGAATAACCATTTCGTTGGAACAATCCAGTGGGATTGCTAGTAGCAGCTTATCTCGCGTCAAAACCACTCCACAATATTTTTAGCTTCATTTCATGTGTTTTATCGGGCTTCCGCTGCCTTTAAAACCGAACCTTTTTCATTTACACGAACTTCAACATTATATACGTTTGTCCGTTGTTTTTCTTTCTGCCCAGCTGCTCCAAACTACAGTGGCACGCGACCGATCGTTTGCCCTGCTCGATTGTCCACCCGAGTGTATGTGCGATAGAAATTCGCCTGAAGTCGGGGAGAATGGCTCTAACAAAACTTCAAAACCGTCAGCATCGGATGTTAGTAGAGCGCATGGATAACTCTACTGTTTGCAAGTTATTTTACAATCTTTTGTCTCTTCTTTCAAGTACGAAGTTGACGGAGGTGTCCCATCGTTCCATGCTTTGTGCATGGTGGGTCAAGGGGCAGGATTCGAGAAGATTGAGGATCTCCTGTCACTAGATACAACGGTGTTGAAAATAATTTACACCTCCCAAACGGAACAGTACCAACGTAAGTTTGTCTGGCGTAAAGAACGCTTTAACACCATTAACACAACTTCCATTAAAAGGGAAAATAATAATCTTTCAGTAAATGCGTCCAACCTGGTCCGCTTTCGACATCTGCGCGAGCTACACGTCCAGTCGGTCCAAGCTCAACTGTTACGATTTTCACTCGATGCCGAGCTGCCCGTTGTTCAACTTCACCTGGAATCGCTGGAACTTCTGCGAACTGCGCCACCTACCATTCTCGATCGAACGCTGCCGTCTCTGGCAGAGCTGGGCCTGCATCCCTTGCCAGGAAGTGATGGCAATGCAGCGAACGCGTATCAGATCGTTGCCGACGAGGAAGAGGAGATAATCGTCAACAGTGGCACCGATACGCTCACCGAAACATTCGAGCTCGAGATCGTACCGTACGAGGTGTACAAGCGTGAACTGGCCAGCACCAGCAATGTTTCGTTCTACGGATGGACCAACCTAACGGCGCTGGCCATTCACGACTGTCAGCTGGAATCGTTGCATCCCGATTTCCTGTACGGACTCGACCGGTTGCTTCGTCTTTCGCTTCAGCACAACAACCTCAAGATATTGCCGCCGTTCGCGTTCTACGGCGCTCCCAACATGCGCTTGCTATCCCTCGCCCGGAATCGTTTGTTGGAGGTCAGCTACTACTCGCTGGCCGGGTTGCTCGAACTGCAGATACTAGATCTGTCTGCCAACAACATCTCCAAGGTGTCGGAACTCACATTCCCACCATTCCCAAAGCTGGCCAAGCTCGATTTGCGCCAGAACCCGATTGAGTACGTGTTCGACAGCTCGTTCGCTATCGCCAACATGACGCGATCGCTGTTTATCGGAAGTGACGTAGTCGGTCTGCAGGTCGGAACACCCAAACCCTTCCAAGGATTGGCCCAGATGGAGCTGCTCGAGATTCGCAATCTGCAACTGCCTGCCCTCAACCAGTACCTGTTCCGCGGACTTCGGTCCCTGCGCACACTGCGACTACTGCAGGGCAACATATCCTTCGTCGAGTACGACAGTTTCGCCGAGATGAAGAACCTGACCGAACTGTACGCGTCCCGCTGCTCCATCGCCACCATTTCCATGGATGCGTTCTTCGGAGTGAAGCGTCTGCAAGTGATCGATCTGTCGTACAACCTACTGGCCGTGCTCCCGGTCGGACTGTTCGATGAGCAACTTCAGCTACTCGAACTCTACCTGCACGGAAACAAGCTGACCCAGCTCCCCACTGACTTCTTCCGCCGTCTGGCTCCCGCTGTTCAAATCGTGCGTCTGATAGAGAACCCGTGGCTATGTAGCTGCTCGATGGTACAATGGCGCCAAGCGGCTACGAACCGCCTAAAGGTATCCTCCTCATCCGACAACCCGCTGGCCGCTTATGTGTACAGCAACAAACTGACACCTCGCTGTAGTGATCCTGCTAAGGGCATTCAGAACCGTGGTGTGTACTATGTGATCCGCAAGAACCTCCAGTGCAGTGTTGAGACTAATCAAGCCGCTCACAAAGCTCTCCTGCGCATCAGTGAAATGAATCGCCGGAAGCAGCAGACCCTGTTGCAGAAACGGTACCAACACGATCAACGCCCAGCACCAACGATTCGAGTGCCCATCCCGTCCAGTCCCGGCGGTCCGATAGCGCCATACCAGCGTCCACAACACTCTCTGCTCTACCAGCAAAAGCGTCAACGGCTGCAACAAAAGCTCCACAACAAGCTACGGTATGCGCCGATCGTGACAAACGCCACGCAACGCATCATTAGCAATGAGCTCGAATACTAGTAATAATCGTAAATCAAGTTACCACAGCGAAAGAAGTGCGTCGTGCGCGCCAATACACGGTTTTGGGTTTCGCGAGATGAATCAATAAAGTTGCAAACAATGGTAGATTCTGTTCAGGATTAGATGACTTTTCTTGTGTGTAAACTACAGATTACCTGTTGTACTTATTTTTTGAAGAGCAGTCCTACTGCCGTTGCTGAAATACTAAGTGGTTGAAATATTTCCTGCCTGAATCACTCAGCAAATGCGTAAAAGGGATAGGAAGATATTGTGAGAGAGGAAAAGAAACATTCAAACTAAAATATTTCAATCCTGTGGTTGAAGAAGTTTCAATCAATGGAAATGTTTCAGTGCAGAGATGCCTCCAACGGTTCTTCTATACTTTAAAGTGCAACAGATCCTACACAGAATCCACAAAATGGTTACAAACTGTCTTGGTACATCACACGAAACATCGTAGTATCGTAGGATTAACAGAAGTAATAGACAACCACTGGAAAAGTGAATAAAAGAGGACCACAAAACCGAAGCACTTGTTTGACGTTGCTTGCTTTAAGTTATCGAACACAGATGCATTGCATTTTGTATTTGTTTGTTTGTTTCTTGTTTTTTTTTGTTTTCTGCTTGTCTGCTTCCTGACCTCCACATAGCTTCCTCGCGTTTTCCTGTGTGTGTTTTCCATCCATGCTGGGCGATTATAAGTATATCTTTACAATAGCGGTAGTTTTGTTTTTTGTTTTGCATTGTTCCATTAAAGTTTGGCAGCTATTTACAGCTGCTGCGCGCCTCTGCGCGTTATCATGCATGGCTGGCTGGCTGTCCGCATGCCGCATTCCCTGCAGTGTTCTCATCACCTTCTGCCTGTTCACTTGGGTGCCTGTCTCTGTCTGTGTGTGTGTGTGAGTGTGGTGTGTTTGCGTTTCGTCCTACCATATAAACATAGCTGCGAACCAGATCAGGTTACCTCCTACGGGTTTCGCGCGTATTTTTAGCCCTCCCCACACCCCAGGTGATGCGTGCGCTTTTGCCTTAAATGTATTTGACAATGTTGTATTTCCAAGTTAATCGTCCATCCCAACTCGTCACCGAGGTTTGTGTGTATGCGCCACCGTTCTAAGTTCCCTTAACCGCGCGCCCGCCCCGCTTGACATGTATGTATATATAATATATATATTGTTTCCCTCTATTATATCTCTACCCCAAGGTTCCCAGTTTCCTCCCCACTTCATGGTATGCGTGTCCCCTGCCGAGGTTTGTGTGTATGCGCCACCGTTCTAAGTTCCCTTAACCGCGCGCCCGCCCCGCTTGACATGTATGTATATATAATATATATATTGTTTCCCTCTATTATATCTCTACCCCAAGGTTCCCAGTTTCCTCCCCACTTCATGGTATGCGTGTCCCCTGTCCGCTTTTGCCTACTAAATCATTTGTTGTTTTGTTTGTTTTGCTAATGCTGCTGGTATGTATCTTTGTGTTTGAATATTCGACATTCACCGCACACATACGCACACACCTGCACTGGCTTGGCGTGTGTTATGTCCTTTTGTTTTAGCTTTAGTTTGCATTTATTATTCCCATAAAATACTATTTTTCCTGCCTGCCTGCCTGGCTGCCTGGCTCGCACAGTCCACTCCTACATGTCCTTATGCTTCTCCTCCCTCCTCTTCCCTTTTTGCGCAGTGATCCGCCTGTTAGTAGGTAGGTGTTTATCGTTATAGTATTAATATTAGTATTAATATTTTCATTACTCATCATAATAATAATGCTTTGTTATTATCATTATTATTATATTATTATTATTACTTTATATTATTATCATTATTAATATTAGCATACTTATTATCCATTTAGACTAGGATGACTAGGATTATGTCAAGATTTGATTGAATCTCGATCCGTGCGCCGTTCGGTCGACAGTTCGAGTAGTTTGTTAAATTCCGTGCCTAAAATTTGTCTAGCCTGGAAAGAGACAAGGGTAGGAAAAACGTGTGTGTAATGCTGCCACACAAACAGACACACAATCACCCGGCCGGCAACACTTACCTGTGTGTTTTGTGTTGGAATTTGCAAAGCTAGGGCCATGGAATTAGCATCGAAGCTTTCGTCTAACGCTATCAGTGCGCCGTGTATGCCGGACTCGAGCAAATTGTTGGCATACTCCTGCAATTAAGAACCCATTATCCCATTATTTGGCCAATAAACATACAGGGAATATTTACAAAACTCGCCCGAAACACTCACCTTCAATCCAACGCTCTGCACCCACCGCATTGTGCGATCGTTTGTCCACACCAGCACATCACTGAGACTGTTTTCGGACGCTTTTCGTCGTTCCTCGAGCGCGGTACGGTCGTAATTTAATCGCTTCAGACAGGAGATGCCAAACTGCAGACTCGTCCGATGGAAGCTGTCCACCATCTTCAGCTGACCGCGCAGGTCCTTCTTGTTGAGGTGATCGAGCATGCGAGCGTCCACCAGACACTCCATGAACGTCGTACGGTACTGAGGTAGACCTAGGCTAGGCAACCAATAGTTTCCTATCCACTCGTGATTCATGTCTCCTGTAGGAGGGTGAAAAATCGTGTGTTACTACCTCGTACATCGTTGTCGCGTTGAGCAGTGGACATTGTTGACCTACCGAATGCAAGCGTTGTCCGCGTGGTTTGCGGTGCCGATGGCGACGTTAGCGACACCATTTCCTGTATGGCAAGACGTAGTTTTAGCCGGTGCAGTGGATTGCTGATACCGATTTCGCGCTGTATCTCCGTATCGCTCAGCGCGCTCATGATGGCACCGGATTTCACGTTGGCACGGCAAGCCGCCACATACCAGGCCGGCATGCCGACCCACAGCTCGAGCCAAGCCACGATTGTTGGTCCGTTCCACAGTGCAAACGGCGTGCCGGCTTTCATCGCCTCACCCAGCAGATCATGCCTGTAGTCGTGCTCCCTGTAAACGGCAAGCAGAACGTTGTGGCAAAGAAATCAAACAGAACAGCGGTCGAAGGCCGACTATACATACTTTTTCTTCTGTCGAGTGTAATCGATCGGATTCGACTTGCCCTGTGGTCTGTAGCCAGATACGCTGATATTATCGTACGTGGAATCAATGTCGCTGATAAGCGAAAGCCCACTCATAGACATCATGCTGGTGGAGCCGTCGGGCATCGACGAATCCTTCACGCCCTTAACCTGCCGCGGTGACGAAATTAGAGATAAAACGATATTAGTGCAACACACCCAACATACGGCAGAGCGCGAACGATCGTGCTTACCTTCTCCTTTTTACTAAAGAACCGTCCCAAACTGGACTTGATGCCCTTCTTCTTTTGTGCCGCCGATACGGCATCTCCTCCCCGGCTGGCGGTTGGCGTTTGTAGAGAACTTAGTGAGCTAACCATACTTAAGTGCTTCAGCGATTCTTGGCTTCCATGGCGTGAGTTGAGCGGTGACATTCCGTACGTGTTGCTGGGTACAAAATGATTCCTGCAATGTTAACACGAGTCGAGAAAGCGTACGAGAGGGGTACGATCAGTGACTAGATGATCTTGTGGGAAAGTTAAGGAAATAATCTGTTATCGTTTACTAAAATCGCATACAATCAACACTACGTGACCAATCGCAAAATATAGTATGCTAAGGCGGGAAAACCAATGCAACCAGAACAAATTGGATTCCCGCGTTTGAAGGTGCGCTTGAGCGTTGTGTTTAAGTAGGAATTATAACTAGCGTGTCTAGCAGAGTACACACATCTGCGTACATGAAGTTGGACGCAAATCAGACAGCCAATTTTGTTTCTCTTAAGAATTTGGATCTCAATTACTTAATTTGTTCCCGTACTTCATTGAGCAGTGTTGCGTTAAGGTGTAACAAACACAAACGGACACGACAATTCTGCAAAGATCCTTCATTGCCATAAGTAACTAGCGTTTTAACTACATTGAACTAGGAACTCTGAAATTTATCCCAATAAACTGGTGTTGGACTAGCAGGTACAGATTAGTCTTTAACATTATTTGTGGTGTTTTCTGTTTCAATTCCGACCGCAGGGACAGTTTGTGGTTTGTACAGAGAATGAATTGCCCATGTGAATGTCCTTTTGAAGTTCTTATCATACTGTACTACAGTATTAATTGACTTGGAGCATCTATGATCAATTCAGACGGGAAAATGCGTTTGTTTGAGTTTTCTCCATACTATTAGCGCTATCTCTGAATAAAGAGTATGACGATCTTGAAGATCTCCCTAACCAATGGCTTATCGTTCTATGCCTAAGACCGCAGGGCAAGGTAAATCAAGTTACGCTCCAGTAGAAAGTGTCAATGTCTGAGTAATAGACACATATTCAGAAGGAGTTGTTCATAACTCTCCCAAAAAATATCTCTCCGACGGTAAGTTCGTTGTCGATAGAAGAAATTCCAAAATGACACTGAACAGCGTCCGATGGAAATTTTAGCCCTAACTTCAATCGAAGGATTTTTTCCAATAATTATATGAAAAAAACGGAACAACAGCTTTTGATCGCCAATACTTCAAAGACCTGAACACAG
>KZ063677.1:2959-32753 GCA_002091835.1 Anopheles maculatus
TATTTGGTATTATGATAAGTGCTATCATTGTTTTTGGCAGGATTTTGGGTCATAGACGAAAAAATCAATCGATCAGGATCTGATGAAAGGCAGCTACATGTAAAGAAAAACTAGTGAAGTATATGATGAAAAAATCACCATCAAAACCGTAATACATAGTAGAGGATTATGATAAGTGCTATCATTGTTTTTAGCAGGATTTTGGGTCATAGATGAAAAAATCAATCGATTAGGATCTGATGAAAGGCAGCTACATGTAAAGAAAAACTAGTGAAGTATATGATGAAAAAATCACCATCAAAACCGTAATACATAGTAGAGGTTCCATCATGTTATGGGGTTATATGGCATCGAAAGGCGTTGTATAAATGTATATTGTACGTGGAAACGAGAATGCCACGTATTACATCAACACATTAAAATCAAATGTTCAACCAAGTGTTGAACAATTGGGAATAGCAAATGATTCTGCGTTCTACCAGGACAATGATCTGAAGCACGAGGCATGGGTGACTGAAATGTGGTTGTTTTATAATTGCTCATCAGTGTTAAGAACTCTCCCAAAGTAAAAAAATCACAACATAATTGAATATGTTTGGTACAAACTTATAAAAAAGTTTGCAAAACGCAAACCTTCCTATTTGAAAAGATTGGAAGAAACATTGAACTAGGAATTGCGAAAAAATATTAAAATCTTTGTGTAAAATTGGTCCAAAGCATGCCCAACCGATTACAGGGTGTAATAGATGCCAAACGAAATGCTACTAAATATTAAAAATGTTGTTATTCAAAACATTGTATGGTGTCCGACTTTGAATGCCCAGCGCGTTATAAAGACTTTTTTCATTTGCTCCCCATAACTTTCGAAAAAAAGAACATTTTTGATACTTTTTTTTGCATGCTCGTGAAGAAGAGAAGTAGAAGAAGCCAACTGCAAAGTTTTCGAATAGTTTTATAATTCTAGACCACTGCTAAAAGCGTCACGAAGTAAGAAAATCGTCTGAAATTCAAGTGTCCGATTTTGACTACCCACCACTGTAGGTACACCTGTGATTGGCGACAACACCATTAAGCGTATGCAAAGCAGTCACAGCATGTTGAACGCTGTCCATAACACAAAAAAAAGGTTCGTACTCTATCAATAGATAGGGCAAATGAAAGCGTGGTCATGACAATACCTGGGAATATGCAAAATTCTATGGTCTTACCTTAACGTAAGGACATTCAAACTCCGACTGCAAATGTCCATCCTTCGAGTAGCACGCCACATGGAAACGGTTACCATGTGAATCGCCAATCAGCACATCACCAGCATCAGATATATCGATACCATTCGGAAAGCAGGTAATTTTTTCACTACCGATGCGATACTTAAACGTGCCATCTTCTGCGAATACAGCTACGCAGTGTCCCTTGAAATCGCACACGAAAAAATCGGTTCCTGCGAATGTACATGAATTTTATTTTATTTATTTACGTATTGTCTGCCTGTTGGCTACACAAACGAACTTGCAATCTACTTTAAACTAATTAATGCTTAATTTAGAGGGAAGGGAAAGGAGTAGGGGGATAGAGAGAGGATCTTAACATGGAGCGGAACGATGGTAATGAGTGGTGGAAATCAAAAACATAAGACGAGGAATTAAACAAACGAAATGCACGCCAAAACGGGTCGTTTCGACCAACCGAAGTACGGCGTCTAGGAATCATTAGAGGCGGACGGATACGAAGGGAACGGTTGGGAACGTAGAATGGGATGGAGCAGAGCAGAGAAGGAGCATCGAGCAAGAGGAAAGCGACAAATAGGGTTTGGGAGTGTGAACGACGGACCTCAAGAGAGTCAAGCCCCAGCAGCTGACACCTAGACTCATAATCGGGCAGGGCGCTAGAGGATCTACCAAACATTTTGCCAACCGCAAACCTGGTGAAAGATATCTGCACCCGCTCGATACAGAGCATCGAGCAAGAGGAAAGCGACAAATAGGGTTTGGGAGTGTGAACGACGGACCTCAAGAGAGTCAAGCCCCAGCAGCTGACACCTAGACTCATAATCGGGCAGGGCGCTAGAGGATCTACCAAGTATTTTACCAACCGCAAACCTGGTGAAAGATCTCTGCACCCGCTCGATACGATCCATATGGACCCGAGCCGTAGGAGACCATACTACCGGAAATCGTTCCCGCACCAGTCGCCGGTTCCGGAGTCAGCACATTCGGCAGCATGTAGGTAGTGCCAAGGGTCGAAATGTCGCCATCGAACGAGGATTGCATCGAAGTTGGCAACGAAATGGGACTGCTGGCCGTTACCGATGCAGTCAGCGGACCCTGGCTAAGTCCACAACTCCCATTCGCTGGCTGATGATGTGCGTCGGAAACCATTATCGGTACGCCGGGGAGTGTAGGTGATGGAGTGGTTTCGTTCAAACTTGCAGGCAAGCACGATTCGGTACGGAACTTGCCAAACAATTCCGGTACGAGCTGTTCGAACTTCTCGTAATTGCTTTGAAACTCGATCGAGAACTTTACGTCGCCCTTTGGCGCGGTGCCCATCACTTGGTTCAGTTGGGCGCATATCATGCTCTTCAGGCTCAACAGTTCCGGCCCGTTCGCCTGATCCAGTACCTTCCGGGCGTACTTAGTGGCGACTTCGATCTTTTCTACCGATTTCGCAACATTATCGTACAGATCCATTATTTTCAGCTCTCGTTCGGAATGCAGCTTTTCCAAGTTTTTCAACGCATTTTCCCGGCACTGTTCGAGCACCGCCTTAAAGCTCTGGAATGACTCATTAATAAGCCCCCGTGCCGTCTCGTACTGGCTCTGCAGTTCGTGCAGCGACGATTCCAGCTTGGTGGTCGCTTGATTGCAGTACTCGATCTTGGTTTTTGCTTCTCGCATCGAACACTCCAGCTCCTGCCGCATCGGTTTTTCGGCTTCGCTGATGATATGGTAGTTGTGATCGTTCCCTTTGTGCTCGCCGATCAAACATTCGTTGCACACCGGGGTGGAACAGTTGAAGCAGTAGTACTTCAAATTTTCCGTAGCGTGCACCGAACAGTACAGCGGTTTGTGGATGGCTACCTTTTCCGACGACTTGCGCAGATCTTCCAGCTGCACGACCTTGTGGTCTTCGAAGCAGCGCATATGCTGATGAGCATACTCGCAACTGTCGCACAGAAAGTTGGCACAATCATTGCAGCGCGAGACGGCCATCTCCTTGCTCTTGCATGAGGTGCACGCGAGCTGCGCCGGTTCAATCGTGGACAAATCGAGCACGTTGCTCAAAATGTAATCCTGATGCAAGCCAGCTGCACCCTTCGGACCGATCGGGGTGGACTGTTTGCAAATGGTGCAAACAATTGTATTTCCATTTCCGCACTCCAGATTCTTATCGCTGGAACCGTCGGTCAGCAGCTTATCCAGGCAGCTTTCGCAAAACACATGCAAACAAGACAGCACACGAGGTGACGTGAACTTGTTCCTGCAAAGCAAGTGATGTAGTTAATAAAATTCATATAATCAAAACGAGCGTTATGATTTAACAACGGCAACAGTACCAATTTCACCACCTTAATAATGTGCGTCACTTACTTGCATAGTGTGCAATCCTGTTCCATCAAATCGGAAAGCGAACTGTTGTCGAGCTGGAAATCGCCACCGGTACTCCCGTTCTCGCTCAACGCACCATTGCCCACGTTCTCCAAATCCAGCATATCCTCCAGCTTAAACATCTCCGGGAACATACCGCTGCCGCTGCTGGTGCTGCTCCCGTTGCTGCAAACGCTGCTACTGCTGTTCGGCGACGGACCTCCAATCAACTTCGGCACAAGTTGTTCCGAACGGGGAGACACCGATACAGTGCCGCTTGGTGGCGTTTGCTGCAAAATCGTAACAGCGGAAGAGTTCGTGAGCACCGTAGACGGTACCGCACTCGGTATCGCCGACACACCGGATGTCGTTCGATCCACTACACCAGCGGCAACCAACTCCGGAGATGCAGCTGCAGCCACCGAAATAACCATCGATTGAATGGTGGACGACGCTCCAGCCGAAGCAGACGTAGATGAAACCGGTACTTCTCCAACAACCGATGAGGTCGACACTGCCGAAGATCCACCGGAAGACGAAGTCGACGACGAAACAAGCGAACTACCGCTACCGTTCGCGCTTCCACCGGATTTACTGGTCGAGAAAGAGTACATTTCAGCAAGCGTCATATTAGCCTCAGAAAATCACTACAACCACCACCACCACCAACCGACCACCAACACTGCTGACGGTCCCTCGTCAGACGAAGTCGACGACGAAACAAGCGAACTACCGCTACCGTTCGCGCTTCCACCGGATTTACTGGTCGAGAAAGAGTACATTTCAGCAAGCGTCATATTAGCCTCAGAAAATCACTACAACCACCACCACCACCAACCGACCACCAACACTGCTGACGGTCCCTCGTCTATCCCACTGCACACTGATGCAACCACCACCGAAATATATTCACTACGGACGCAAGTTTTCTTCCTGGACTCGGTATACGTCAATCGCAGTCGAGCCCGCAGTTGTGCACGGTTTGGCTTTGCGTGTTGAAAACTTACTTGATGGCAATAGGAAAAGACCAATTATTGACAGCGTGTTGATCAGTTTAGTTGCGTTCAAAAGCTTTACACACTACTCCAATTCGAAGTAGCCAATGACGATGGTGCTGCTGTGGTGATATTTTAGACCGTCCAGGATATGCGTGACTTTTTTCTGATGCTGCTTGCCTGTTGCTTTCTGCTCGATGTTACACTATCGATGAAGTTTTACGTTCTTTGGTATGATGGGAAAGCTATGTCCAACTGGCTGCGCTGCGTCCTTTACAACACACACAGAAGAATTCTATGTTCACTCTATTGCCAGTAGGGTTTGTAGAGCTTGGATTGTATAAGCCGTTTATATTTTCCAATGACACTGATTCCAGTGATATCAGATGACTAAAACGATTAGGCCTGCTATTTTGCTGTGGTTTTATGCAGTTCAGCCCAAAATCTGTAAAACATAAAAGAGCGAAAAAAAAATCAGTATGTTGAATATCAATCATGTTATATAACGCACGTCTTTGACATGAACGATGACAAATTAAGGTCTTAAACAACAATTAAACCGCCCAAAATTACGATGAACTTCGAAACATAATCGCACTTACATAACTCACTTTCTTTCTCGTAGGCGAGGAAGTTACTAAGAACCAACCAGCTTCGAACCAAAAACCACCATCGAACGACCTCTGCTCATTTACATAAACGTCAACGGGTCAAGTATTGCGGCATTTCTGCTTGTCTCCGAATTTATGTACCGCTAAAGGACCATTTTTTTGTCCCAAAAAGCTATAAAATTCCGTACCTAGCAACAGTGCAAGACAGCCAAGCACATGAACAATAATCTAACAATCGGAAACACTCCAGTGGAAAGTACTCTCATCATCAAACCTTTTTCACATGGACACATCCAATACCGAGTTCGAAATCTAAGTAACCCTTGTTGAGTGTCATCCACGATCCCCAGCAGGTCCATTCAAAAAAATCGATTCGGACAAAATATGTACTTTTTTCTCCAACATTTCGGTTTCCATCGTCATCATGTGCGATGAGTTCATGCAATATAAATTAGGTACAGAGAACCACATTGTACGACGTTAACGAAATAATCGACTCGATGACTTACTGCAAGAAACTACAACAACTTCTATACAACATGTAAGTCCCGGGGCATGTATCAAACCGGTACCCTCCATTTAAACAGATAAGCGTCAAATTATAATTGAATAAAAAAGATCTTACCAGTCTAGAGAACATCTATAAAACTCAGGAAATACAACGGCAAAGCGGTAAAAATTCAAAACTCTCCACACAGTAAATCCTGGTACTAAAAAGATATGTCGTGTTGCACTGCTACAATAACAATGGCAGATAAAACTTCATTCCTTCCTGATCAACAGCACATGCACACGGACACTCCAGCATAGCAACGAGAAGATATGACAGGGATCTTTGTCAAGTTTTGTGCCATTTAAGCCAAATAGCTGTTCGCCTCCATATTAAGAACTGCATATCAAAACAAGTAATCAGTGTCCGTTGCCATAGAAACGTGGTGAAAAAGAACTTACAAACCACCGTTCGCATATACGATCGGGTTTGTTACTTGTAAAGTGTTCCCATCGTGTTCTGAATAAATGAACGTTAATTCCCAATAAATGAACGTTATGTAATTAATACTGCTATAAATTGCAAACGCTATAGAATTGTTATTAAATTTTAATAATAAATATCGCGATTATCCGATCGAAAACAATTACCCTTGAAGGGCACTCTCCAATTCGACCAAAACTCATATTACAACTTTTCACTGTAAGCTGGACGCAAAAGGATTACCGGAGGATGCTAGAATATGTGAGTGTATGTATGCACACCAATACTAGCGAGACAAATACGCGAAGCAAGCTTTTTAGAGTCACGTTCCGCCTAGCTACGGGCGGAAAATTGCATAACACCCCCATCGAACCGTGCGCGCTACTAGCTAACGGAAGAGACACAACCCACGGCGACGTTACACGCGAGACTCTCTCGCCCAATATGTAGGCGAAGGTAAAGGTTACAAACTGGAGAAAATTGGCAAACACACCCTAAACGCAAGAACAGTAATAAGTAATATCCTTTTGCGAAAAATGACTTCCAGTTTCGAAAATGTAGCGCTGATATCCTGATTTCCTAATTTAAACCAATTACAAGCTTACTGCACACAAATCTGCAACAAAACGTGAAGTTTTCGTCTGAAAGGAAATATAGCACCAAAATTGCACGTAGCACAGCACACAGAAACTAATAACGGACGAGAAATTAAAAATCGATTTCAATTTGTACGGTTGCAATCAATAAACCGATAGTCGCGTGTGAAAATGAGAGCACATCACTTATGCATTACATAAAGTATTCTACACTATTCTCAGCACTAGAACATCACAAATCGTCAGAGTATCATGGATGAGCCTGAAGCACACTTTTACACGAATTTTTAAGGCAAGAGAAACAACAATTGTTCCACAATAATCCTTGCAGGCACAGGATTGTTTCCATTACGTTGTACAAACATTACATAAACCAGTCTCACGGTATCGCACACGGTTTTGTTGTGCGTCCTCTGAGGGCTTCACATTATCAAAAACGGTATGAAAAAAAACGTTCAACTAATAAAGTATCCACGCACCCAGCACGGTAGGAGGATGATGACGACAGTTCGTCTGCTGCTGCGGCTGCTGACTGGCTGATCCTAGTAGCTGCTGCCCCGTGTGTGTTAGCAACTGAGCGAGTCAAGCAAGGAAAAGCGTCTTTTCTAACGCTCGGTGTGTGTTACGTGGACCGGGTGAGAGTATAAACGTTCGATTTCAGAGAACGAGAGCGAAACATCTTCCTTGCGCGTTCTGCGTCGCCATTGCATGTAAACACACGCGGTGCATACAACGCATCCCGCCCCATAACATCGCACGCCATCGGTTGGCAAGAATTACAGAATGACGGGCGCCTGTTTACTGTGATCGGTGCGTCTGGGAGCATGGGAGACTTGGCCAACTGAGAGCAAACACCATTACGCGAGACAAAGTTTTGTGCACACATATTACATTGTGAATAGGAACGAGATCCTCTTTGCTAGTTGGAGACAGCTGAGCTTTTTCGCGAGATAATTAAATCTGGACGCAGAACGTTTTTTTCTGGATTCCTGTGAGGGAACAAGAGAACCGAGAGAAGCGCAGAATGTGCACGTGAATTTTCCACTTGCAACGGATTGATTGAGATGTCCGAGGAAAAAGTTAACGTCATCGCAACGGCGGCATCAATTTGTCCTTGAATTTTCAATGGGTGTAAAAAAAACCGTACAGAAATGAGTAAAAAAATAAATTTTATTATTAATCACCACTACAAAATGTCATGTGGTAAAATTAATAACACTAATTACCTTCCCAAAGACACACACACACACACACTGAATTCCACACCTATACTTATAGGAACCACAGATTGTGGTGGGGTGGATTTCCTTTCTGGGTGGCTAGCAGAACTATTTTTAATTCAGCACCATTCGCCATTTAACAAACGGGTGTCCCGATATGCTTAGCGGACCGGATAAACAAGGCGGTAAAAACAAATCCTCGCTTTTCGTACGTTTGTTGTGTGACGCGAAGAAGAAGCCGTGATTATGTTGTAATCGTATTTCATATTTGTGTTTCCTTGCAAAGAGCATGCTTTGAGCGCAACATAACCTTACTTTGCGGTGAAAAAGTAATCAGCATGCCGGATATAACCAGCATTTAAAATTGGTTGCCGAATACAGTGGTTATTAGAAAATTGTTTAAAATTGGGTTTATACACCCGCTTGGAGAACATTTCTATTATGTATGAACAGATTCTCTCAATTCGCAGTGTTATGATTCCTTATGGTGGCCGGTTTCATTGATATGCTATGTTCTATGCTTTTCCATATACTAGATGTTCTTCGTCCGCATTTCTTGTTCGTTGCCTGATTGTTGCGATATTCGCGCGGCACCGAAATCACGTAAAATTCTCACACACCCTCGTACCACTTCTCTGATCACAGTTGGTTCCGCACACACACACACCTACGTGCACACACGCGAAGAAGTGCGCGCGCTGTCAGTGGAGCACATTTCGGACAAACGCACCACAGCATCATCATCATCATCATCACCGTATGAATCGTTTTGTGGAAAGAATAGCAGCCGCAGAACGCACAGACGCACGTACACATATACTCACACACAAACACTCGACACACTACTGTCACACCTTTCCTCCCGGCGTTCGTTACCGTTCTTCTCTTTGGCAAACCTCGCGCAAGAACAGCGCGCGTGCGGCGTAAACAGCGTGAGCGAAGGGAAAGGTGTACAGCGAATTACTGCGACAATTTAAAGCGTATAATGCGCGAGTTCTTCCCAGGACAAGTTCTTATCCACGTTTCAGAATGTACGATGTCGCAAGCAAAATTTAAACCTTCGATTGGAACAAGACTATTAGGCAATAACACGCGAAGGGCTCCGAACGGTACGACCGAGGAAAGATTAAATCGATATCAATCTGACGGGAGCCTTTCAACCTTCTCCCCCGTTCAACACTGTCCACTGCGACACTACGATCAATGAAAAGCAAGAACAAAAAAAGAAAGAGCCATACAAAATCACCCATCCTCGGCTCCACAATCACGGCGATACGCACTATTTGCACAACCTTTTGCAGGACAGATGAAGGTAGCGAAGCTGTACGATTTTTCCACCCAGAAACTCACACTTCCGGTGGGCTGGATGGGACGGATGAAGGTGTGAAGCTGTGATTTGTTTTCCCCCCTTTGGTAGTACCGAAAACCCTCACTTCGAAAGGAAAATGCGATTGCATCACACCGTATCCAGCACGCACAAATGTCGCCAATCACTCACGCGAAACGGGCAGCTCGTGGCAGTAGGCACAGGTTTACACAAGTTTATGCAAAACGGAAGACGACCAATTTACCTGCATCCTGAAGTTGCGGTGAAAAAATCCCGACCGTGTAAAATCTGAACCTCCTGTGTCACCCTGCCCTGCTTGTTGGTGGTTGCTTCGGCGCACTGTACTAGAATAATTTGCCGTAATGTATTGGTATCGAACTGGTCCATACATTGTGTGGATAGCTTTTGTATGATTCAAACCAACGACATTCGGGTCACATTTGAACGGACACGGTGCCCCACTGGGCCAAATTGTACGAATAAGCAAGCTGTCAAACAGATCAGCCTATGATTTCCATGTGTGGATATGTGCGTCGCCACGAGTGTGTGTGTCAGTCAGTTGTAATCGTATGCTCGACTTGTGTAGTTTTGTACCTAGTGTGATTTGGCAAAGGGAAGCTTTGGAATGATCTATTACTGTTGTTTTCTGATAAGAGGAACCTGCTGCTGAGAATGATTGTTTACCTATGAGTAAGTACAATCATACAGACTGAAAGAAACGCTTGATTTCCTAGCATTTCGATATGCAGTATTGATGTACTTTTAAAACAATTTCAGACCCGAATGAAGCATCCAGATCTCGGCGAAGGCGATGATTGGACGAGTCAACATGATGCTGAAGAAGAGACAACATCTTCCCGCGGTCTGAGACACACCATGGACCGGAACATGGAGCATTACAATTTGCCACAACAACATGCCAACTACGATCATCGATGAACACATCGACGGAGTGAAAATGGAATCGAAAATGCCTAAAAAATGTTTGTATGTATAGACATGTATAGTAATTGAAATGCAAAATGTAAATAAATAATATACATTCACTAAATCGCTTGAATTAAATAATTTTAGAAAGAAAAACATATTATAAAAACCTTGAAGGATAACAACCTTGGGTTCGGATTTTGACAGCCGAATTGTACGAATAGATCTTCTTGTTCGTACACCTATACGTACAACTTGTAACAACCCTAATCGGTATACTTTTAAGGTTTTTGTGCCGCCAGGGTAGACATCGCCGTAGGTTGGCCAATTTGTGCACATCAATGTGACAGTCTCGCAACCACCGACCGCTTTGACGTTTGGGTAATGACAGCAACAGCGGAGTTTTGCAAAATTTATTGAATGCGGTTTGCCCAGCAAACAATCGGGTCGCGTTTTGGTCGAAATCGGGTCGGACGGACTGTCACCGTGTAGGAAACACTCGGTTTTTTCAATGTGTGCGTGCGTCTTGTCAGTATTGGGTTTTTTGCTTAGGTCGATCCAAAATAAAAATAAGAAGAAGAAAAATAATCATTGCTGAATGTAAACAGTGAAAATTATCATCAAAAAAGATTGTGTTTTTGTAAATGTTCTATAGCATTGTATGCGGAGTTCATTCCGAGTCTATTTAATCAGTGAGTTTTACGAGAATTATCAGATTTATGGAGCATTTGACTGAGGTTGCGACGCAGCTGAAATTGGTACAAAGAATGGTATCGTTGCATCAATGTGGAGACAAACTTCCCCCCTTCGCAGTTGTGTACCGCTTCCCCCCTTCGCAGCTGTGTACCGCCGAATCATTGTAGGGTAACAAGTATGCACAACATGCAGATACGTAAGTTGGTCGAAATCTGATTATGATTGCACCATCTCATTGCAGCGCCACGGAATCGCTTGTGCAACAGGCAGTGAAGGTGAAAAACTGGATAAATACAGCCTGTTTTGGGAAGAAATACAATATATAATATATTGCAATATGTTTGGCGATGATCATTGTAATCATCATTGTAGCTCTCACTAAATAATAAACATGAGGATATTATTTTCCACTTCGGGTACTGCACTCCTTTATTTCTGGTTTATTCCTCAACACCTAACTCACATAAATTTGTAACACACGTTGTTTTTGCACACATCATATGTTCTAGTATGTTCTGTAGATCAAATAATGAACACGAAGAATCATTTGTTTACCGCTCGATGATTTTCGTAGCTTGTAAAAACTCAAACCTGTTCTCATTTCTATTGACTGTTATATTGCTAACATAAATACCCAATGCTTCATAGATTAAATGGGATAACAGTCAACTCATTGTCCTTTCACCAAAGCCAAATAGCGATCGAAACCAACCTAAACCGTGTTAAAATTGTAACTCATAAAAAGATCACTCTCAAATATCAACAACAACGATTAGAAAAAAAGTTGATGATGATGATGATGTCAAGAAGGAAAAGAAAGTCCAACGTGCGATTATTTTTCTTAAGCAATTTTTTGAATTGACGCAATTTTAGTCGGCAGCGCCATCTGGTGGGTCCGACCATTTCTGCATTACGACCATGGATGGCGGTCGGTTCGGCGGTCCGTTCAACCGCCGTCGGACCCAATCGCGACCAATTTTGCGCTCCGGGTGGTGTAAAGAAAAGAACTTTCCATGAATTTTGAGAGACCAAGAGGCATGTAGGGCAGGTTCCTCTTATCAGAAAACAACAGTAATGCAAAGATAAGGTTAATTATTGGTATAGCATTTCCTTTCACCTTGAACTGCTATAGCAACCTCGGTGTATACAAACAATTCGTGTCAACACAACATAAGGCTGAGCTTTTATGTTTTATGTTGCTTTAAACGGGTTTATGCTGAATATAGTAATAAAATAAGAACGCAGGTATGTTACAACGTACAACGGACAATGTTTTAAGCTTATAAATTACAACAATCAAGCATTAATGTCAGCAACTTTTCCATCATCTACAGTTGCCGGCTTCAACACCCAGCTGCTCCAGGCATTCCAGACATTGATCGAAAAAAGGCTGAATTCTATAACAAAACCAAAATTCTATTCACTGTCATTCACCATGGCTAACCAATACGGAGCAAACCGCAACCTTATGAAGCAAACCTGCAACAAGAACGTAGGCAGCAGGGTGGAGATTTTAAAATGGAGCCAAGAGATGGATCTGCTAGCGTTCAGCACCGAAAAGGGTGAAGTTTTGTTGCATCGCTTAAAATGGCAAAAAGTGTGGCAACTGAGCCCACCGGAAGATGGACTGAAGGTGCGCGGTATAGCGTGGCGACCTTGTGAGAAATTCATCGCAATTGGTAAATGGTGTTCCGTGCTGCTGCTGCTACTCGCGAAATGCTGCCCAAGAATAACAACAATTCTCCAAATTCGTTGCAGGCTATAGCAATGGAACCGTGCTACTGATCGATTTGGAAACGAAGGAAGAAATTCACAGCTTCTCCGTTCAAACGGACATTACGTGCTTGTCCTGGACAGAGAATACGGATGAAATTGATTCCGATGACGTGAGTTACAATGCGGTGGTAAGTGTGCCCTCCCGGTACGTCATTATCGAACAGCTCTAATGGGCAAATGAATTGCTTTTAGACGAGCCATACCAAGTACCTGCCGGAGCTACCCGTGCTCAGTTCCTTGTCCTCATCGGCAAAGCCTCTGAATCCAAACAGAAGCAGTTACTGCACTAAACACATCCTTAGCATTCTTCTAATCGGTACGACAACCGGTCAGGTGTATCTATCCGCCCTCGGCATGCTGGCCTGTGGAAGTATCGATGTGTTCGGTGCACTAGGTCTTTCTTCCACATCATCGGCACGCATTCGTGAAGCAAAGATGAGCCACGACTTCAAGCAGCTGATTGTGGGGATTGAGCAAGATGAAACACTAAACGTGATTGTGCTGGAAAACGAGGTACTGCACAAAAATGCTCCCGCGGTGCTTAATCTGGCCCTGAAGCACGCCCAAATACTCAACACGATGGCGTACATGAACGAAACGATTGATTGTATCGTCGAGGCATGGGAAACGGTGTTGCTCGAGATGGACAACAAGCTCACCAACTACGCCAAAGACCAGCCCGATGGTTCGATATCAGCCGATTTTCTCGAACTGCTCATGTTCGGTACTGCTTCACCTTCGCTTGAACAATTTCTGCTGCGAGAGCTCACCGAAAAAGGTCTTCGCAAGCTGGGTTATAGTATCGAGCTGAGCTATGTCACCATTCAGCGGCTGGTGGTGAAACCGCTCTACACCGCAATCCATGCCATGTTCTACCATCTGAACACGCTCGATGGTATGCTCCGGAACCGGTTCTACTACGGCACACTAATGCGCGACATGGCCACAGCGACGGAAGTGGTGCGAAGCTGTGGTGCACTGCAAATCAAGGCGCACGAACTGCAGCAAACGATCGATGCATCGAAACGAGACTTTAAAATATTCTTCCGCTGGCTGTACGTCGTAATAGTGCGCGTAATGGACGAAACGTTGCAGGAAAATCATCCCACAATCACGCAGCGGGAAATTCATTATTTGGCTCAATTTTTGAGCAACTTTGATACCGCCGCACAAAGCACCGAGGAGGGTCGGATGGAATCTCGCCGGAAATTCAATCTCGAACGGGTTGGTCAGTACCTCGAGGATAAACCACTGATCCGTCCGATGGCAAAGGATGATGAGAACGGATGGAAAAAGTTGCTAGAGCAAAACGAGTGTTTGCTTAAGTGTGATGCTATTTATCCTCACTACGAAAACATGTCTTTGCTGCAGCAGCAAAATCTTCTGAAAAAGAACATTGAACAACTGTTCGAGCAGCCGGGTAAAGTTATTGGGGCGGACTTCAAGCAGAAGAACTTGCTCACAGTTCAAACATCGACGGGTTCGAACGGTACGAATGTCCGTTCGTTTGCATTTGCATGCCATCCTCGCGATCACCTAACGTTACTGGCAATCGTTCAATCGAACCGCAGCCTGCTGCTGGTGGAGTGTTTCGATGATGGAGGCCTCAAAGCCGTACGATTCCACTTCGAAGAGAAGCCATACTTTGATCAGCGGTTCGATGCGATCGGTACGCTTACCTTTCAGCATGTGGACTTCTACGATGAGGACACGCTTTCATTGCTATTACGCGCTCAAGCCCCAAACGACGAAAGGACAACGAATTGCTACTTTCTTCAGCTCAATCTTGCTGCCGTGCGTGAATTTTTGGCTTCAACAGAAGTGCGAGCATACATGCAAACGGTAACGGAGGATGCAGCGGGCTGTTCGGCGATCAATGTGTACACGCTCATCGACGAAAGTTCGCTCAAGTTGCTCGAAAGTGGAGATGGTCATAAAATAGCAGTGTCTGGCAAGCGTAACGTGATCGCTTTGCTGTCGGAATCACAAAAAAACGTACGCATCTACGATATGGATGGACAGGACGAGGAGGATGACTTGCTGGATACATCGTCGCAGATAAACAGCAGTTTGGAAAACAGCCAGGAATCGGTTCAAACGTGAAGCATTTTTTCTTACATGAATTGTGAAATAAATCGGGTCACGAAAATTTATCAAGCGCTGAATGTAGATGATCCTTGTCCTCCCCTAGAAAACCGAGAAAGCTTACCAATTGCTTATTATGAACCATTAATAACATAAAAACAGATTGATACGTGGTTGATTTGTCGTTTATTAAGCTTTTGTTTCAACGGTCCGCTACAAATTATCCATCAGGATACGATACGCCAACGACCAACCACCACCACCGTGCAGAAAGGATCCGACTTCTTACAAACGACGTCCACGACGACCACCCTTGCGACGGGTAGAATCGGATGGAATTGGCGTCACATCCTCGATGCGACCGATCTTCATCGACGAACGGGCCAGGGCGCGCAGTGCCGATTGAGCACCCGGTCCGGGTGTCTTCGTACGGTTACCACCGGTAGCACGGAGCTTGATGTGCAGTGCCGTAATGCCGAGCGATTTGCACTTTTCGGCCACATCCTGGGCAGCCAACATAGCGGCGTACGGTGAAGCTTCGTCACGATCCGCCTTTACCTTCATGCCGCCGGTCACTCGGGAGATGGTTTCCTTCCCGGACAGATCCGTCACATGCACGAAGGTGTCGTTGAAGCTGGCGTAGATGTGTGCCACGCCGAACACGATCTCACCGTCGCGGATCTGTGGTCCAAGCGAAACCTGAACCTCTTCCTTCACTACTTTGTTCTTGCGCGATGGAGCCATGGCTGAGTGATGATAGCCGATCGAATATTGAGCACCGGGGGTTGTATTTTCCTCAAAATCGAAATACTATGGCGAACGTTTCGGTGTTGTTCGATTAGGTGGTGGCGGAAAAAGGAAAGAATCTTATTTTCATCATGCTTTGGTTTGTTTGGCCGGTTGTCAAATTTGACGTTGTGTCATATTGCGGCATTTGGCTGCGTACGTGAAGAGACGTGTACTAACCTTGGTAGCGAGAAACGACCACACTGCATTCAAGTTTAGTTTTCCCGGTACCGTTGCGCGCAAGATTTCATTCGGAATTTTTCCTCTCAGATGAATAACACAAAATTATTTATGAAGTAGATGTTATGGGTACTTAAGCCAGTACCTATTAAAATGTTTTAGAATGTCCTTCTTTTTATTTACTACTGGCACTCGCTTTTACAAAGCATTTGAGACGATGTCCTTGCCTTGATACACACACTCTCCCGCAATCCATGTTGATTGCACGTTCAAATAGTCATCTAGCAACACAAAATCCGCATCTGCACCATAATCCAAAGTTCCTTTGCGCTTCTCAATGCCCAAACAACGGGCCGGATGAAGGGATGCAGCCTCCAAAGCGTATTCGATTGAACAATCTACGAAAAAGAAGAACAAGGCTGTATGGGTTACGTCCGCTTGAAACTACAAAACATCGCTAAATGTTAGTCCTGCACGCACTGGAAGCCTTCATGAAGAACCGAATACACTCATCCATCGGTGCAATGCTACCGCACAGTGTGTTGGTACCGGCCACATACGCTCGCCCAGCTCGAATCTCCATCTCCATCTGTCCAATCCGATGCCGTCCTTCGGCCAGCCCCATGGCCGATATGGCATCCGTCACCAGGATCAATCCGTTCGGATGAGTTTTGTACGCAATACGCAAAGCGGCCGGATGCGTATGAACTCCGTCCGAAATGATGCCAAAGTACACGAGCGCATCGTGCGGTATGTTATCTGTGGTCAGCAACCCAACCAGACCCGGATCCCGATGATGGAACTGTGGAGATGGCAAACGAAACGATAACGGATGAAAAATTCAAACTAATGTTTCCGTTGTTTATCATTTATACCGGTAGCATTGCGTTGAACAGGTGCGTGATGAGCCTTGCACCATGACGAACCGCAATCTCACCATCGCTCAGATTAGCCATCGAGTGACCCACCGACACCGTGATTCCATTGTTGCTCAGTTCCTGTATAACTTCCGATGCACCTGCCTTCTCCGGTGCGAGCGTTATTATCTGCACGTTGTCCATCGAACCGTAAACGGCACGCACCGTCGCAATACCCTTCAAAAGGAACAATGGAAGCAATAAGGGTCGCCTTGCACAACGTTTCCGCTCTTCCTGTACCTTACCTGATCAAACTCTTTAATACATTCTGGTGGATGAGCTCCCTTTTTGTTGGTATTGATAAACGGACCCTCAACGTGACACCCCAGCACGGTAGCCCCATGTCGACCGCCAGCAGTCCTGGGAATTCGTGGCAAAACGGAATGATATGTTTCCGGTGGCGAGGTAACCAGCGTCGGACAAAACGAAGTAACACCGTGAGCCAACAGTCCTTTGGCCACCTTCAGCACACCTTCCTCGACGGTTTCAACATCGAACGAAAAATCGACACCGTATCCACCTTTAAAGAACGTCCAACACATGAAAACATTATTTCCGACCGAGAAAAGATGCTGTTTGATAATTAAGCATTACCATTTATCTGTAGATCGATGAAACCGGGCGCCACGATACATCCGTGGCAATCGATTTGTACATCTGCTTGTAGCTTTTCATCGAAAAACACCTTCTCCGGATCGATGATCTTTCCATCACGCACCCAAACATCGTCCTGCACCAGCCGATGATTGCGTAGTACGCGACAGTTTCGAAACTGGGTCAGTTTCTTATCCGTTTCCGTCAGGGTTACGGTGCTGGATGACATGGCGTTCAACCAGAGTGACTCGCTACACTACACGCAAAACAATGTCCACCGTATTGCAGCGGTAAAGATCACTTTAATTGAGAGCAATCAATCGAAATTGTGGGACCCTTTTTTTCGGCACTATCGTTATGTCGATCCTGTTCACTGCTCAAACGATCCGACCAATCGACTGCACTGCAGAGCACACAAGAACCTTATGAATGGATGCGATCGTCACAAATCTGGCGACCCTCTCGAACCCGCCTGGTGTTGGTAACTGGAAGCGATAACCATTTTCGCATGATATACTCCTTATAAAACTGCGCTCGCACAAGGCCAAACACGCACGGTGCAGTTCTGTTTCCTGATGGTGGTGCGGTGAGGATGCTTTAATCCCCTCCTATCTAAAGAACGGTACTACTTGGCTGTAAAGCCACCGATCGTCATCCGCACTAGGGATTTACATTTTTTTTTGGTCAGTCAGATAGCAAGCAGTATACGGCTTTTCATCGCACAGCTGATCGTACCACTCGCCAAAACCACGCAATGATCTAGTTTTGTGGTTATTTGATTTAGGTTGCTTTATGGTCTGCGTACTGATAACGCCTAATAAACAACGCTAAAGATGATCGTGTTTAGAAATCTTATCTACATTTCTCGTGGTTTGATTTGTTTTGATGAAGCAAATCAAATTCGCCATTACACACACACTATGATAAACCGAACAATCTGTCAAATATTGGCTGCGTACTTTTGGTTGCGCTATCTTGTTTCAATTTGGGCAGATTCTCTAAACAATTATTCTTGTTTCACATTCTTTCATATGAGAACAAATCAACTGAAAAATAAATTCAAAACACAAATTTATTCATATGTCTGCAGAAGTAAGCGTTACCTTTTCTTCTTCGCTACTGTCGCCCGCTCCCTCCAAGGATTCATTTGCGCGGGAAAGCACACTCTTCTTCATGCGCTTCCTTTTCTTCGTCCTTTTCTTCACCTGCATTAGTTGCTCTTCCGTTAACCATTGATTGCTATCGTCCTTAGTGGTCGGTATCAGTACGGCTGCAGTTTCTCCGACCTCTACGACCGTGTCGTCCACAGCCATCGGTTCATCCTGTTCTTTACTTGCATCGATTGCTTCCATCGCATCGTCAGGTTCCGATTCTACCTCCCCGTCGGAATCCGGCCGGTCTTGCCCATCAATTTTCAGCTTGAATCGCTTCAATCGCACCTGCATTCTATCCTGAGCATGTACTGTCGCTTCGTTACGTTCGATGCCTTCGGCAAATCCAACCGGCAAGCCCTTTTCGCGATCGACACTATCCTTCTGGATGGCGGATTTTATCTTTTCCACCACCAACCGGGCCCGTTTGCTAGCCTTCGCCGAAGTGCGCAAAAGCAGATCGGAACTGGTCAGCGTGGTGCCACCGAGATGCAACCCACAAAGCTCACCGTACGAGTTGATTCCGAAAACCATCTTTGCTTCAGCGACACGTTCCTCTAGGTATGTGGGATCCGCCACGGCTATTTTGCCCTGATTAAAGATAGCATAGCTGACACAAATCGGATAGTGGAAAAGTGTCACCTTGATTGGTTCCTTCTCCTCCATCGTGTGCACGATCACGTCCTCACCGTCGACCGTTATGTCCGGACGCTTGAAATGTGCCAACGCGGTGAGTGCCGCGATAGCACAGCAATCGATTGCGTTTCCTTCGTGGTTCAGCACGGTTACGTCCACCCGCAGTGTCCATACCTTTTCCTCCGACACCAAGCACAGCGATTCCAGATCAACACAACCGGAGTCTTTCAATGCACGCTCCAGAATGCGATTCAGCTGTACACATTCGTCCGACTGGCGGCCCCCATCGAAGTGTGGCGCAGCCATCGGTCCCAGCTCGACGTTCACGAAAAGCATACCCTCGTTAGGGCGGGTCGCTTTCGGTTCCACCACATCACAAGTGACCCGGGCTAGAACGCGCGTCTCTCCCAGTATTACATGCACCAAGCCCCATTCGGCACCGAAGCATATCTTCAGCTTGCGGAATTCATCCAACGTTCGGCCATCGATGCGCTGCAATGAAACAATGTTTCAATAAACCCGGACCGTTTGATGGTATCTTTAAGCACTTACGATCGATTCGAGAATAGCCTTTTGAACGAACGATTTTTCATTATTTGTTAAAATTCGTTCTTTCATTGTGCCGGCGCGTGCAACGCAATGCTATTTACAAACAAAACAGTCGCTCAACGTGCTCTTGACGTTTTGTGGTTTGACATAACTTACACCACACTCTCGAATTACACCGCACAACATCGGGGCATCTGTCAACAACAACACTCTCCGTATCGATGCTGCACGGATTGCAAGAAAAAGTGACCAAATGTGTGTGAATTATGTGAACATACGTGGTTTATATGTGCATTATTGAATGTTGTTTATCCTCTCGTACAAATGAAACAGAAAGAACCTCTGGGAGGAAGTAATTTGCACGTGAAAATAGAACATCTCCAACG
Source organism: Anopheles maculatus (assembly GCA_002091835.1). Lineage (NCBI taxonomy): Eukaryota > Metazoa > Arthropoda > Insecta > Diptera > Culicidae > Anopheles > Anopheles maculatus. The sequence goes on from KZ063677.1 coordinate 22,952, forward strand.
GATGACGTCTGCCGCCAAAGCGACCTTGCGATTGCAGAGAAAATTTGTTTACGTTTGTGGCGTGCATGAGCGCGCGAATCTTCTGTGAATTTTTTTAAATATTTCGATAATTTTCGGTAAAACGCCCCAATTTGCGCCACATTACACGGTTCTAATAAATGGTTGCTTATTTCCAGCTAGCAAATGGCTCACGCAATGAATGCGCAGTGGCTGTCCGAAGAGGTAGAAGACTTCCAAATGAAGGAAGAGGACGTTATCTACGAGGATATCGAGTATATTGAAGAATATGTGAACTCTTTCGATGATCAGAACACATTCGAAGGTGCCAGTTCGGCAAACGAAGAGGGTAACAGATGTGTTTCCAAAATTGAAAGCATCGATGACGCACTGGATGCGTTACAAAATTCCGTATGGTCCATCAAACCACCCGAACGTACCGGTACGATGGGACGCAAACTTGCACATCCTCGTGCCGTGCCGGTCGGTTTGGCCAAATCGGCGAAAAGCTTTTCCGATTGTTTGTCGCTTTTTCTTGATGCTGACGTCATTGCCATGATAACGGAATACACCAACGAGCAGATAAAGATGGAACAGCCCAATTACAGCCGTGAACGTGATGCAAATTTAACAGATGAAACGGAAATCCGGGCTTTGCTGGGTGTGCTGTTTATTGCCGGTACGGTACGCGACGGGCGGGAAAACATTGAGTATCTGTTCGACAGCAAAATGGGAACCGGGTTAGAAGCAGTTTTTCTCACGATGACCTCGATCCGCTACCACTTTCTCATACGGAACGTTCGCTTCGATGATCCTACCGCAGTGCTGGACGAAACGGAAGGGGATAAGCTAGCACCGATAAGGGAAATCTACGAGCGAATAGTGAGCAATTGCCAGAAGTACGTGCGTCCCGGTCGTTTCCTGATGCTGGATGAGCAAACGGTAGCATTTAAAGGGAAATGTGAATTCCGAAAATTTCTGACGAATGTACCCGGTAGGGCAGGATTTAAATTTCACCTTCTGGCAGACTGCGAAACTTCGTACATAAGCAACCTGGAGATTTGCGTACCAGACAACCAAAATCCGTACAATTTGAGTTACGCACCGGTCGACGTGGCTATGCGAATGACGGAACCCATCCAGGGCAAACAGAAAACGGTCATAATGGGACCTTCATTTACGTCCCCGGAGCTTATAAAGAGATTGTACGCGAGCCGAACAATGGGCGTGGGTGAGGTGAAGAAATAGTACCAAGACATTCCAAAAGCTTACTGCTCGAACAGGGCACGTTCGGAGCAAAACATTCTGGCCGCTTACCACGATATGATTACGCTAGTATCGTGCATAACAAAGCGGAAGGATGTAATGCTACTAATGTCTTCGTTCATAGATACCGATCAAGATGAAGGTGTAGAGTTCGATGAGAATCTGAAGCAGGCGCAGCTCATGCAGGTGGTTGAGCTTTACAGCCAGACCAAACATACCATCGGAACGATCCAGCAAATGTGTGCAATGTACGATGCATCGCGATGCACTCGCCGGTGGCCAATAGCTATATTTTTCAATCTCATGAACCTATGCGCCATCAATGCGTGGTGCATCTATCAGTTAAACCATCCGGTGGAGGAGAAAGTCAGTAGACGTGACTTTCTGGTGAATATGGCACTCGAGCTGCTACGGCCCCAGGCACGGAAGCGGTTAGACCAAAAAACGCTACCGCGAACACTGAAGCAGCGCATTGCTATGTTTCTAGGGGTAAGTCGGGAAGAGTATGAAACCGTACCGGTGTTGGAGAATCGACGAGATGCACGAGGCCGGTGCTACTTGTGCAGCAGGGCTCGTAATAAAACCACACGCATCGCTTGTCACAGCTGCGGCAAGTTCACCTGCGGTGCACATTGTGCACAGCTGTGCCGTACTTGCTACATGGACGATGGAACCGAGGAACAATGATGTTAGAGAAGCTGGAACTATTATTTCTGAGCAAACGGTAGCATTTAAAGGGAAATGTGAATTCCGAAAATTTCTGACGAATGTACCCGGTAGGGCAGGATTTAAATTTCACCTTCTGGCAGACTGCGAAACTTCGTACATAAGCAACCTGGAGATTTGCGTACCAGACAACCAAAATCCGTACAATTTGAGTTACGCACCGGTCGACGTGGCTATGCGAATGACGGAACCCATCCAGGGCAAACAGAAAACGGTCATAATGGGACCTTCATTTACGTCCCCGGAGCTTATAAAGAGATTGTACGCGAGCCGAACAATGGTCGTGGGTGAGGTGAAGAAATCGTACCAAGACATTCCAAAAGCTTACTGCTCGAACAGGGGACGTTCGGAGCAAAACATTCTGGCCGCTTACCACGATATGGTTACGCTAGTATCGTGCATAACAAAGCGGAAGGATGTAATGTTACTAATGTCCTCGTTCATAGATACCGATCAAGATGAAGGTGTAGAGTTCGATGAGAATCTGAAGCAGGCGCAGCTCATGCAGGTGGTTGAGCTTTACAGCCAGACAAAACATACCGTCGGAACGATCCAGCAAATGTGTGCAATGTACGATGCATCGCGATGCACTCGCCGGTGGCCAATAGCTATATTTTTCAATCTCATGAACCTATGCGCCATCAATGCGTGGTGCATCTATCAGTTAAACCATCCGGTGGAGGAGAAAGTCAGTAGACGTGACTTTCTGGTGAATATGGCACTCGAGCTGCTACGGCCCCAGGCACGGAAGCGGTTAGACCAAAAAACGCTACCGCGAACACTGAAGCAGCGCATTGCTATGTTTCTAGGGGTAAGTCGGGAAGAGTATGAAACCGTACCGGTGTTGGAGAATCGACGAGATGCACGAGGCCGGTGCTACTTGTGCAGCAGGGCTCGTAATAAAACCACACGCATCGCTTGTCACAGCTGCGGCAAGTTCACCTGCGGTGCACATTGTGCACAGCTGTGCCGTACTTGCTACATGGACGATGGAACCGAGGAACAATGATGTTAGAGAAGCTGGAACTATTATTTCGCATGCCTGTACGTTGCAGCAAAAATTTTTTTTTCACAGAAGTTCTCGGGAGCGGTGTAGATGACTGGTTATTATGTATTAACAAAAATTAATTAAAACTATGAATAAATGTAAGTTCAAAGTATGAACCTTCTTCTCCAAAATGTAAACACACCCGACAGTCAACCCTCGCCTCGGTGAGGTCCATTATTTTCGTAGAAGGCATTTCTCTCTCTCTCTCTCTTTTTTTTTAATCCTTACCAATGTTTCAATGGACACCTCTCTACCATAAAGCCGGGCAAAGTTTCGTCTCGTATGTGTTGGTGATCATCTCCAAACAGCGATCGTGACGGTATGTTGCGTAGCCATAGGATGGTTTGTTACGGGCAAATCGCATCGAAATTGCTTCCGTCCCTACACCGTCCTCTCTCCCATTTCTCCCTAACCAAGAAAAAGAGACTTGTCTGCGCACAGCTCACGATCTGCGCAAGCGTGCCTTGTCATGTTTGGTTCTCTTCATTCCTACACGGTGACTAACCGTACCGCATTCGTGCACGGTTCTATATTTATCGAATTAAATAATACACACGCGACCACACGATGGCATCGATCGCAATGGAATATGGCCGGTGCGTGATACGTGTGTGTGTGTGTTTGTGACGCTAGATGTATGTATTATGCACAACCAATGTGGGGACGGCAGGGAGCAAAAAGGAGAGCTGTGATGTACGAAAATAAACCGCACCGAATTTGCTGGTCGTTTTGCAGCGAAAGAAAAGCAGAAGATGGTTGAGGGAAGTGTTAAGAACACACACACACGTACGCACACCATGAAGCTCAAACCTTAGTTCACTGAAAATGAAAAATAGAAAAATGTTATTTCAAATAGCAAATGATCCCGAGTATCATGTCTTACCTGACATAGTGCATCTACTAGCTACGATCCCTGCATCGCGATCCCTGTGGATCAGTAATCTGGGGGACGATGCGTGTGTGTGTGTTTGTGACGCTAGATGTATGTATTATGCACAACCAATGTGGGGACGGCAGGGAGCAAAAAGGAGAGCTGTGATGTACGAAAATAAACCGCACCGAATTTGCTGGTCGTTTTGCAGCGAAAGAAAAGCAGAAGATGGTTGAGGGAAGTGTTAAGAACACACACACACGTACGCACACCATGAAGCTCAAACCTTAGTTCACTGAAAATGAAAAATAGAAAAATGTTATTTCAAATAGCAAATGATCCCGAGTATCATGTCTTACCTGACATAGTGCATCTACTAGCTACGATCCCTGCATCGCGATCCCTGTGGATCAGTAATCTGGGGGACGATGGCAATCTTTGAATGTAAATCTGTCTTTGAAACTATACCGAAATAATACATGTATTGTATCAGGTGTAAACGTTACTTCCTTGTTTATTACAGCTTGTACAGATATTACTGAACATACAAACAATTTTACATAGTCAATTGATATCATATTAATATCATAGAACTAGTGGATACGTGTCACCATCCAATACACTTATGATTATGCATATCGTATTATACATAGAATATTTTCTTAAAAAATCCTTTGAAACGAGAAAAAAAAACAAGTTTTCAAATTTTCCTACAAACATGCGATGGAGACGCCTGGTGGGCCGTGATGTCATCGTTAATCGAACGGTAAAACCGAACACTATATTGTCTTTATGAGCATTTCCAACGATCCGTTATGGGTCGAGTTTCTTGTGCGATATTTGTACCACAGCTAAAAATAAACTCCGTTTCGTTGGTTGTTTACCCATCCCAACTCCCAGCGTCATACATTTCCCACCGTGCAGATGATGACCTTCTTATCCAAGTTTGTCAAACTGTTTTGGAGTCAAACAACTGGTACAAACGGTCGTACTCGCGGACCGTGTTTCTTTCACGGTTTATTCATATCTTTTCAATGATTTGTGCGTTTTTTTTCTACTTTCACAAGATAACATACCGTAAGTGTGTGGTGCTTCAAGCAGTGTCCTGTTTCATCGTTCAGTATCCATGAACCAGCGAGCGCTTCACAATGGTCAGCAACCCGGAGGGGGGACCAGGAGGTAGGAGTAAACAGTGAAGAAAATGTGAAAAATAAGCATTCATTTAGACTACACAACTCCAATACTATGCGAGCGTTGCGTTGAAGCAGGACAATTTCGGAGCACAGCAATACTCTTTCAACGGATTTAAATCATGCGTGTGGGTAGTGTGGCCAGACCAGTGGCCAGGATTGGTTGGAAGAAAATTCGTATTCTTTTTGTTTTCGGCCACAACCGCACACCGGCAACTATCGTATTGTACGTATGTGTTGCGTGCGTGCGAAACACGTTTATCAACGCTTCGTAGCGCACGGTTTATGACTGTGGACGCGCCAGTTGCGTAGATGGCCTGGAAAAATCTAGAAACGGATAGTGGGGTAAATACGTTTGTTCAGGAAAATATTGTGTTTTTTTTATTGTATTTCAATGAACATTTTTAAACAATGATTGAACACATAACCCACGAATTGAGAAAGTTTCTGTATTTTTTTCTATTTAATTTTAAAAAGTTTATACATTGAATCTTTTTTATAGAAAAATATTAGATATAACGTTTTTAAATTACTATTTTATAACCTATTAATATGAACATATTAGAAAGGATAGTTAATACACATCCGACAAGCAAATATTTTATTTTTAAGAAGGTTTGATTCAGGTACGCAGGGTTGACCAAGTTAAGTTAGGGAATTTAGTAATGGTGGGCTTCTTGAGGTAGTAAAATTAAAGAAGGAGAAGAAGAATAATAATAATGTTTGATACCGCTTACTACTTGTGATGGAGATCACCTACTGTAGTCAATAATACAACAAAAAAGCCATCTCTGGGTTCAATTCTTATTTGATCCTTATCCGTAATACTTACTACTTCTACTACTACTACTAGTTCTACTATTACTACAACAACTACCACTTCACTTGATCTTTGCATAGATAACTGACTAAACTGACCACCATGTGCGAGGGACAAGATCGATAACGATTGGGAGAAAAAGATTTTACGAATAAGAATAAGAGAGATTTGACATTAGCTTCGTGTTCTACTATAAGTTATTTTAATTTTTATGAACTTATAACGTACTTTGAACGAGATTTTTAAATCTATTCTCTTCCAATAGCTTGTGTTCTTCTTCTGCTGCGACAATTGACACATTTTGACAAACGGATCAAACCAATTCCCTTCCCAATCTTCCCACACTCTAACTGTGCTCTGACGCCGCGAGTGGATCGAACCATTCGTAAGCAAAAATCGAGGATTTCGTTTCGATGCCAGGTCTGGCCCCATTTCGACGTGTGATCTGTCGTTCGCCCAACTTGCGTGCAAGAATCGTAGCAAAACCGGTGGGTGTAATAACTAAACCACACGAAAAACCTAAAAATAGGTCGCATAAATAGCATCCGCAGCCAAACAAATGGGTAATTTAAGGCAGGAATGTAGCTGCAAGTACGGCAAACGAGCAGAGCTTTTGTCTTGTGTAGATCGCCACGATGTGCGCCCCCCAAACAAAAGAGTTTCTGCTGGGGCACTACTTGCGGTGCACGGACCAATCGGTTGATACCTTTGCACTGGTCGAACTGTTAAGATGTATTTAATTTTTCAGCAACAAAAAAGAACCGTTCTTCACATTTGCATCCTGACCTTTTTGTACAATTGGCCTGCAACGGAACGACCATGGATAGTGCCTCTACCTTCCCCCCGGTCCCTCTCGCTAGGATAATCATAATGCTTCATTGAGCTTGAAAAATTACCGTTAGCTGTTTTCACCCCCCGTGTGAATGATTAACCACCTGACGGAGCTGCTTACGGATCGTTGAATCGGCGAGTCGTGGCTGTGCTTAATGTGCTGATCGCACACTACCATCAACGTTGCGCTCGTTTGCAAATACACACACACACACGCACGACCTGCGCTGTGCAGTGGCGAGCTTCTTCTCTAACCGTTATAAATAACAGCACGAATGTGTCCCAATGGATTCCGTTGCCAACCCCTGCGGTGCAGGCAGTGAACGAGCCTTTAAAAATTGGCTCCCGACCCAGTTAGTGGCTTTTGGCCCGGGGCAACCGGTGCATAGCACGCACGGTAATGGGTAGAAGCTGTACGGAACAAAACGAATCGTGCACCGCTGCTACCTGAATGGGGAGACGGGACCATGTCGGTGACGGTGTGCACGAACACAGCCGAGCGTGCGTAGGCCGTTTGAGAATTAAGAAATTATATTTATCTGTCACGATATGACGTAGTCTTGGTGGAGCGTGAAATTTTGTTCACCAACTGAATCTGGTGTACGGTGTTAGCCGGCGTTAGCGGTGACATGCCACATTTAGCTGGCCGGTGGACGACATTCCATCATTCACGGTGAATTGCAGGAACCGATTTAAGGATGCTTGGGATACTCATCGCGGAATCAATCAACCGTTTTGTAAATAGCGTACTGCTATGGTGCTGGTAGCCTTTGTATTTATTTACACTACTTTCAATATCTCTATTTATGATGAGAAAATTATGGACAATATAAATTTGTACAAATAACTAGGCGTCTCCATTAAGCATCTTGTAGATCGTTCAAGGTACATCATACCTAACCAGAAAATTATTAGCTGAATAAGAAATAAAAATGAATAATACTGTTTTATATTCTTTGGTTTCGTATAAATTAATCATATTAAGCCAACAAATCAAGAACATTAAAATTGGTTATTTTATAAGTAATGGAGACGCCTAGTACCTCATAAAAATAAGGATCGTCATAGTTCATTAAGTAATGCACAATAATAAACATTCAAACGTTTGCGATCTTCATTTATATCCTCTATTTCAGTAATTTCAAACAACTGCTAGCCATGCCTTACAACCGTTTTGGCATCAGTAGTGATGTCTTGGCTTGACGGCTAATCATATTCTGATACGCTATTATTCATGCGACACCGCGTCCAAAAATCGACACATAACAGTGCGATGGTGTAACGTCCGGTTCGATTGCCCAACACGGACGAATCACCATGGGTACGCTAAGCGCGAAACGATTCCTTTGCGGAATGCACGGGAAAAAGTGCGATCGTAGTCGCTGTCACAGAGTTGGTGCATCGTAAATGTTCGCAGCCGATTCCTCAAAGCCACCCACACCCTTCTTCTCTCTCGGACGGTGTATTTTCTCTGGTTTTTTTCTCTTTGCCCAACCCTTTCTTACTCTGTTGAGCAATCGGATCGGATCAAATGTTCGATGGTGCAGATGAAGGAACGAACAGTTGAAATTTTAATGATGAGATATGTTGATACTCATGTGGAAAAAATGGTTGTTTTCTTCTTCTGCTTTAAAATGTGTGTGACCAATGTGAAAACGCACATCGATTTAAACCGTTACTAGCTATTGCCTGTACACACTTTTTTTTCCCCCTTCCGTACTAAACCCCATTTTCCAGTGAAAGTAGTGTGCGAAGTGCGAAGGGTTTAGCGCGTATCCTGCGAGAATTGTAAAGCAGGGAAACGAAATAATCAGCGACCGCTACAACCGTTCTGCGCAGATTTAGCCCACGCGTCTCTATTCTTTCCACCGTTCAAATACAGCGCACACACACACACATTCGGCTCCACAAACCAAACCCAGACACAGCTGGGAAATGCAAAAAGAAAAACGATAAATCTATCTACGCCTGCCAAGCAGGGGCCAGTCGGGCAGGATAGATTTGCTGCCCGCTGCTCCTACGGCTAGGAAAATGTTCGTGTTTCTTGCACTGAAAATAGAACATACCCAGCCCGAATGAACGAACGAATGAAAACAAAAAAAAAACGATGTGCAATCGTTTCGCTGGGACTACTGCCGAACGCACCACTAGAAGCGCACACACAGACAGACAAAACAGGGCGAACATTCACCGATTGCACGAAGGTGCCGGTGCGAGAGAGTGAAAAGGAAAATGCAAAAAAAAAACCGAAGCAAGTTCGCGCAACCCACGATCGTGGCTGGTTCGGGTGATCATTTCTAGGCCGGATCCAACGGTCCCGGGTGCTGCTTGATTCAGTCATCGCTTGCAGTGACACTGAGTTCGACGACGGCCGCCGGATCAGTGCGTACATTCATTTTCTTGTAGAAGCAGTAAGTGTTGTTCAACATCCTTCTTTTTTTTGTTTTGCACAAGAGACTTCTGTTATGTCTTGCAACAACGAAAAAAAAAAACCCGCCCGAAAACTGCAGAAAAAGCCATTTGTCTTCACATAAACTGCGGAAAAGGCAAAAAAATAAGCACGTCCTGATCGCTATGCTGATAAAACCGGATTCTGGGAATGTTGATAAGCGAATCATATAGAGCGCTGCCAAAAGCAAGTGGGCGCACACGGTCGCCTTAGATCGAGAAGGTTCCTACCGGTGCTGATCGTATCGCTGCATCACACTCTACATCTTGCTCCAGCCTGGCGGTTCAGTTTGAATACAGTGATCTTGCTTGTGTGTGTGTGTGTGTGTCTGTGTGCTCATTCTTGTGGTGTGTGTTTGTGAAAAGAAAAACATACAGTTACATAATGATGTTTTTTTGTTGGAAAAAAGCGTTTGATAAGTTATGGTACCAGCAGCTAGCTGTAGACGATCATCATCGAACAACTTGGAAAAGGACTGATAAGGATGACAGTGATGAGTGCGTTAACGGTTGAATCTTGAAACCTCGGACTACTATCGGATCGTACAGGACATGGTTGGATGTGTTCAGTTGGGTTTTCATATCTACCCAAAAACTTACGCTGC
>KZ063678.1:7809-43428 GCA_002091835.1 Anopheles maculatus
AAAAAAACAACAACACACAGAACGAACAATCCAACCACTCGACAGCAGCACAACACAAAACCCATGTGAACGGGAAGGGACTTTCCCAACGTTCAACAGGTTGTCCGCATGTAGTTCGGGCGAGTTTTCTGACACGATAGTTGTTGTTTTCGTTGTGCAGCGAGAGAGTTGGCGACATGGATGATTGAAACCGTTCGGGTGTTGTTTTTGTTGTTCAGCTGTTTCCATCCCATTAGCTCTAACCCTCCGCTCGGCTAATGACTACCGCTCATGCTTACCACCGTTAACAGGACCACAGATTTGTGTGAGTACGCGGGGGAAACGAAACCAAGACGTTCCAACAATGAAAACTGTTCCGGGGAGGCTAGAGACGAAGCGATTTTTAGTGATCGAATTTTTCGCTTTTCCTTGCCGTTTTCTTTTTCTGTTTCGGTTTTGGCACCAATTCAACCGTACGGCTAATTGGAAAATGCCTTCTCCCACTGCTCACGCCACCTGTACGCGGTGGACAACGCTGGTCTGCACGGCACTGCTCGAAGCGGTGAAAAGTTTAGGCCATGTTGTTTGTTCCACCTTTCCACCGTACAGATCGGTTGGGCTCCATTACGTGTCGGTGTCACACAGCAACCGCAATTTGTAAATGGGGATGAAACAGAGGTGGTGGGACGTGTTGTTGAAGTGATCCCAACACTAAACCACACGCGCGCACACACACACACACACACACACACACACACACACAGCGGTTTCTTCGCATATTCCAATCAACAACGTGCTACCACCGCCATCTGCCTGGCAGTAAAACTTTCGTCGGAACGAAAGTTTTGCCTTTGGCGAGGGTGCGAACGTAAAAGGAAGACGCACGCGGCGCAAAGGGACAACAAAACTCATAAAAGTTCCAAAGTGAAAAGGTGCCACCGGATTTCAATCCGCCGCCGGAATCGTCGGGAACGTAAATTTCTCGTGCCCAAAGCTCCACCATCGCTTAAAGCTGGACGGGTGCGCCACCAGCTAAACGCAACCCGTAGTTCCCCGTTTTGTTTAGCAGCCATTTTGTTGCCAGGTTGGAGTTTTTTCCTTTTCCTTTCTGTGGGGATCGTGAAAAAGAGGGAAAAAATTGTAACAGTCGCCGTTTTTTGTTGTTGCGGTTTTCCATTCTTTTTCGGTATTGAATGGTGGCGCGCGGCTCGATAACCGGAAGAACGCACCCGACGACTAACTTTCTTTCAAGCGTTGCTTCGTTTGCTGCTTCTTGCGTGTGATATTTTTTCTTTTCTGTTTACTTGATGGATTGAATGTGGAATGCGGTGAGACTGCGTTGAGACGGGTGCGGAGGACGGATTTCCAATTCTAATTTAGAGTTTCAGATTTATACCAATTTCTTCCGTTTTTTTGTGTGAGTGCGTTTATGTTTTGTGTTCTCTTTCTTCAAGGTTCGGTTTTTCCTGTTTTCATTTTTTTTTTGCTGGCCTGTTACTGCTGTCATATCAAACTTCATTTCGCGTCCAGGGCGATGGAGAGCGGACAGTGCTTACTGCAGTTGTTTTATCTGGAAGTGTTTTTCCCATTTCCCGAGCGGCGAAGCAGTTTATCGAACGGATGTGGTACGGCGAAATGTGTTTAGCCCAAAACTTAGCTCCAAAACCACTTAACTCATCAGCGAAGGAAGCGAGTCCAGTGATGGATACAGGAGCAGTAGGGGGTTGGAAGGACAGGAAGGGTGGGGGAATAATGTTCAGCACCATCCGGATAGGAGTCGCTGCTGTTCGTGTGGACAGTATATTACCCACCGAGAACACTAATCCCCATTTCTCAACTACCACCTAGCAAAGCGTCTTGTGTATCCTGGTCACGGCACCAGCAAACCTCATGCCGGCTGGCATGCAGTTGTTTTCTTTCCGAAAGCGGAAACCCCCGAAAACGAACGATAATAATGTAATACGAAAGCCTGACGAAAGGCCTGGCCCACCACCGACGGCAGTGGATTCGCTTGTGTGGCGAACGGTGGCGCTGCGTTGAGGTTATGTTGATTGACGTTGTGCCGGTCATGCTGTAACGTACGAGCGGTGGACAAACGTACGCCCGGTCGGGCAAGCACTGATCTGTTTGTCTTGTTGTCTTGTGACTGCTGTTTGCCTTCCATCTTGTGCTTCCTAATCAAACAGAATCTTCAAGTGGCACTCGACTGCCGTGGCTGGCAGGACCACCGTTCTGGGAATGATTTTTGATTTCAACTTTCAACCATTCCGGTCCAGCCGGCCCTGGTCCAACCATTCCGGACCAGCGCACCGTTGCCGTCCGTGACTGAGGTTGAATGAGTTCATTCAAAAGCCAAATCATCAAACCTGCACCCTTCTCTTGTTCCATCACGCTCGAAAAAAAAACCAACACCTGTCGCAAATGAGAGGGAGACAGAACGGTTCGTTCCATCAGCCATCACCGTCAGCTGCACCGTAATAATGGGTTTCCCGCGAAGCAATCTAATCAATTTCCACCGCAAGCGTTCCACGGAAAGTAGCGCCAGCTTAAGCTGTACCGTAATCATTATGTGATTAAATAATCGCGTTGCGCGAAGGCAACACTAACCAACATACACACACACATACACACAAACGAAACGCTTTCATCCCTCTCGAAGTGCAGAAGAATGCGAGGGTTGTTCTGCTCAATAAAGCAGAAAGCGGGATGAAAACCCCCGCAGTGTGTCGGGTCGGGATAAGCGGGCAAAATAAAACCGGGGCGAAAAACTTCAAATTTCACACCCTTACGCACATCTGATTGGCGTCTGGAAGGGGGGTGTAGGGGGCGGCAAACGAGCGACCGGAATATAGTGCGATGGCTTGGAATAATTTACAGGTTTTGCAGGTGGTGAACGAACGACTTTGATCGACCACACACATACACACACTTCTACAGCGATCGAAAGGCGGGTGGAGTCATGCTTTTCTCGTGTATCCTTTTGTTCCACCATTGTGTTTTTTTTACCGCAGAATGTTACGTTTCTTATAAGATCAGTGCAAATGTTACGCCGGTTCCACTTATAGCCATTTTTTTTTTGGTTGTTGCCCGATTGTTATGGCCAAATCGTGGCATGCTGGACGGATAACAGAGGGAACTAGAGATGAAAAAAGGATACTGCCAAACTCCAAGTTGGCCAAACCTGCCACCTGAGCACGGTGGGTAAAATAAAATTATCCAAAACTCAACTTTTTTTAATCAAATAATTGTGGGATTTCATGGGGTGCAACATTGTATTATAAAGGTGCTGCAAATACGATACGAATATCGAGGTTAGCTCAATGCGTCTCGGTCGCACAACAATAATTGCACGTTGTTAGTTATGTGTAAAGGATGTAAGAAATGGTAAATCAACACCTCTCTTAAAGCCAACAATTTAATGCCAAAGCAAAATCAGCAGAAGTAAACTTGTCTGTGAGAAAGATTTTTTTTTCAATGCTAATAAACTCTCTTTAGCTGAGTGTTTTACTTATTTCTGACAACATTATTCGCTAACATTTAATGAAAATTGTCAGGTCTATAAATAATTTTTGACGGTTTTTATACATGCGTCGTTTACTTGAAAATTTTACTTTAGTAAAATCTGGCAACACTGATATTTTGAAGTGAAGTGGAAGGGTTTTTTTGCACCGTATTGTAAATGACGTGTTAAAGTGGATTCATTACGACTGCCCGGGACATGCTTTTTCCTCGAAACCCAAGCGGAGCATTCATGGCGCCACGGTAATGCTGTGCATTTGGTGGGACCAGCTCGGTGTGGTGTACCACGAAGTGCTGGAACTAAACGAAACCATCACGGGTGGCGTTTACCGACGACAAGTTTGGAATGAAGTTTGGAAATCCGTAAAAAAAACTTATTTATAGACCTGATTCCACGCAAATGTGATATTCTACACGGTTTGTAATCTTAAGACAAATAAAATATACTAAGTACTAGGCGCCTCCATCGGCACTTAACGTCTAGATGGGTATTACGCGCCTCCATTACGTTGAATTTACTTTGTATGTTATTTTATTTTAATTGTACTTTTTTATTTTTTTATTATACCTTTGTTTTGATATGAATTTGAAACAGTGAAGTTGTTAATGACTTCAAATGCTCTTTGTGATAAAAATGTTCTTAACTCTCCATACATACTGATAGCCAAAACTCGTCAGCACCAACGGCATTATGGATCTGTCTGGAAAAACTTCAAAATTATATGTAGCAAAGAAAAGAAGAAGAACCGAAGAAGGATGGATGCGCGAACATTTGTTTGCTTTGGTAACTCTGAGAGCCTCTTATGCCATCGGTTCTTTTGAAGTGTAAATTAGTTTTAAATAGTTTGAGAAGTTATAAATATACAATGTTTGGCAAAAGGCTCAAAAAGTCCACCACCCCCCTCCCCTCCCCCACCCTTCCCTTGAAAATTTAATGCGCAGCAAAATGAGCTACATGTTTTAGCACAATGTGTTTATCGTGTGGTCAAAAATGGTTCAATAGGTACATTGTTTATTATAGCTTAAAACGATTTCTAGACGCCTCCTAACCAAACATAAAAATTTATCTCAATTACGTATTTTAATAAGTGATTTGCCTTGCAAAACGATCAGCATTATCCTACTAGTGCCTATCGTATATACCCTGGACAATGTTTCCTATGAATAAGTTCCAAGTCTAAGGGGTATTGGACATATAGTGGGTGATTTGTTCTGTCGTCGCCTGACCGAGAATAAGTAGTTGACCCCCGGTCTTTAAACGAAGAGTTCACGATGAGGATGTGAGGGTTCATATTCTAAATTTAGTCTTATTTTCATTCAATCTATGCAAGCAGTTTTGACCACACCCAGGACACACTGTTCAAGCTTTGCGATATCAGCTGCGTTTTGCATACTGTTAGGTGTGTATCGCATAGTGATTAACAAATTTCCTCAAGGATTGGGGCGCTCCTGGAGTATTTTACCCAAAGTTTATATCACTTCGATGAAGATTACACACTTGGATGAAATTATTCTGTTGCTTCGTTAAGCTATATCTAGCTTCAGTACAATTATGCGAGAATTTGGGATGCACTTAGTCTACCAACGGTCAAAAAGGTCTGTCTGTTGACTAACGTTTTGGGATTCTTTTACCTCTTTCGGTATAATCTACTGTGTTTGTTCGTTTGTGTTAACAGAAGGAACATTTCAGAGTTTCACAAAAGCATTTTTTTTAGTTTTAAATAAATAAGAATAATTATAATAGGATGAAATAAGATCAAATAATTAGTATTTTGTTATGACATCATCTGTGGGTATGCAAGTAAGTAAGTAATATAACAACACCTTCAGTTTTCGACACCCTATTTATTCTGCTCTACGATTCTAATGTCGAAGAACGCTAGGATTAATTTGAATAGCAAATTCGCTCAATTTTTTTTTATACATTTAGAATGGCCTGGCCGTATTGCTTATCCTAAATTATAAACTAAAGGAACTTTTTGTAAATTACAAAAATACAGTTCTCATTGGTTGGGAGACATCTCCTCCTCCGAACCATGAAAGGGCACCAAATCCCGGGTGTGATCGGGCGATTTGTTGTCAAATATTCTGTTCAGTTAGGAATGAGGTAATTGTTTGCGCCTAGAGGATATATAATGTAAAAACGTGTCCAGGCTAAGCAAATTGCTTTGCGCCTAAAGATAGGCAATAGCCAGACTCTTGTCTAGGTGTCTGGGATAAAGCCCAACCAGAATATGTATACATCGCTAACGTAACATGTATCATAGTAACCTGTACCCCTGAGTGGACTGAATAAAGATAAGAAAGGTTTGAGAAGCGTAACATTTGAAGAAAAATTCATTTCACCTTCCTACAACCACCTAACTAGAAATTCGACTTGGAGTCCTTGGCGTGTAGCAACATTTCGACACTTTCTAGTGCTCTCCGGTGTGTGTGTAGTTGTTACCATTCCTTTCTTGCATCCCATACCTCCCCTTCTACCTGCCCTCCTGTTAACGACCAGTTCGGCACTGTCCAACGGTCTGCAACATTCCCTTCCCCTCCAAGGACGTGGCTTGTTCGGCTTGACCAACAGCCCGTTCCACTCCTTCCCAATAGTTGGCCAGTTCGGCATAGTCCAACGGCCACTGTTGTTCCTTCCAGGTACTGGTCCACTACCACCTTTCCTCAAGGATTGGGGCGCTCCTGGAGTATTTTACCCAAAGTTTATATCACTTCGATGAAGATTACACACTTGGATGAAATTATTCTGTTGCTTCGTTAAGCTATATCTAGCTTCAGTACAATTATGCGAGAATTTGGGATGCACTTAGTCTACCAACGGTCAAAAAGGTCTGTCTGTTGACTAACGTTTTGGGATTCTTTTACCTCTTTCGGTATAATCTACTGTGTTTGTTCGTTTGTGTTAACAGAAGGAACATTTCAGAGTTTCACAAAAGCATTTTTTTTAGTTTTAAATAAATAAGAATAATTATAATAGGATGAAATAAGATCAAATAATTAGTATTTTGTTATGACATCATCTGTGGGTATGCAAGTAAGTAAGTAATATAACAACACCTTCAGTTTTCGACACCCTATTTATTCTGCTCTACGATTCTAATGTCGAAGAACGCTAGGATTAATTTGAATAGCAAATTCGCTCAATTTTTTTTTATACATTTAGAATGGCCTGGCCGTATTGCTTATCCTAAATTATAAACTAAAGGAACTTTTTGTAAATTACAAAAATACAGTTCTCATTGGTTGGGAGACATCTCCTCCTCCGAACCATGAAAGGGCACCAAATCCCGGGTGTGATCGGGCGATTTGTTGTCAAATATTCTGTTCAGTTAGGAATGAGGTAATTGTTTGCGCCTAGAGGATATATAATGTAAAAACGTGTCCAGGCTAAGCAAATTGCTTTGCGCCTAAAGATAGGCAATAGCCAGACTCTTGTCTAGGTGTCTGGGATAAAGCCCAACCAGAATATGTATACATCGCTAACGTAACATGTATCATAGTAACCTGTACCCCTGAGTGGACTGAATAAAGATAAGAAAGGTTTGAGAAGCGTAACATTTGAAGAAAAATTCATTTCACCTTCCTACAACCACCTAACTAGAAATTCGACTTGGAGTCCTTGGCGTGTAGCAACATTTCGACACTTTCTAGTGCTCTCCGGTGTGTGTGTAGTTGTTACCATTCCTTTCTTGCATCCCATACCTCCCCTTCTACCTGCCCTCCTGTTAACGACCAGTTCGGCACTGTCCAACGGTCTGCAACATTCCCTTCCCCTCCAAGGACGTGGCTTGTTCGGCTTGACCAACAGCCCGTTCCACTCCTTCCCAATAGTTGGCCAGTTCGGCATAGTCCAACGGCCACTGTTGTTCCTTCCAGGTACTGGTCCACTACCACCACCAAAAGGTCCGTACCATCTTCCTGTCTCCCTTCCTATCCCAAATCCACGGAGTAGGCCGTATCCCAACATATTCCAATATCCGTATTGGATGTCCGTTTTGTAGCGAGGGTCCGTAGCCCGTGACTCGAGCACTTTCGGGGAACGGAGCACTATGTAAGGCCTCCTTGACTCTTCTCGCTGTCTTACCTGTCGACTGCTTTGGTCGGTGCAACTGTGCCGTACCAACCCCATTGCAAACCGTACTCATTCACTCTTCCTTTCTTCCATCCATTCATGCGTCATCATTCATACAAGCGAGGTACACCACATATACTAGACAGACATACAGTAGGAAAACAATAGAAGGAGGAAGGGGAGATCACACTAAGAGGCCATTCGCTCGGCAAAAAACAAAGATTACCCACAGGTAGGTCTCGTCTTCGTCTCCCAGCAAATCCCGAATAGGAACATTGGGCATCCTTCCAATGCCCTCAACTGCGTCGAGCAAGGCGGGTCCCGCAGCCTCGTACTCCACACAAGACCATGGAAGATGATCTATGTCGTGGTATCCGAGACCACAGCCACATACTTGGGAGTCGACCTGTCCTATACGCTGGAGATGTGAGCCCAATACGAAATGGTTAGACCTAAGTCTAGACATCAAATTCGCTCAATATGTAATTCGGAGTGTATTATTTAATTTACATATTGCTTATAGAGATTTAGCGCGTTCTTTCGTTTAGCGCGTTTCGTTTTTAGAAGAGTGTTTAAGACCGATCGGTTTGAGTGACGAGATAAGACTAAAACGATTTTATTACAATTATCATTACCTTAAAATTATAACTTTGTAGTAGTGTGATGTGATTAGACGTAGCGCGTAGTGTGTAGCATGTATCCTGTCGTGTAGAGATGGGAACTCCGGAGCGGACCCCCCCCCTCCCCCCCCCGGTCAACACACTGCAAACATCCGACTCGGATAATCACCCCCGGTCAACACACTGCAAACATCCGACTCGGATTCAATCCGGAGTCCGATCCGGAGTCCAATCTAGACTTCGATCCGGAACCGATCCGGAGTCGATCCTGAGACTCCGGTGTTTGCTTCATTGGCCCAACACTACTGTCGTTTATCATGCATCGTGTCGTGTATCGTGTATCGTGTATCGTGTGGTACAGTACGGTGCACAAACGGATACGGCTGCCACAGAGATTTTACAGAATTCATGGTTTTTTGGGGAATTTTTTTATGTATTTTCTTTCAATTTTTCATTTAATATTGTATTTTTAATATTACTTATTAATAATTAATATTAGAAAATTTTCAATTTTTTTTTATGTCAACAGTTTATCCCTCAATCGGGGGTTGAAACGAGTTCCATGCAAAGATAAATTTTTAAATATTTCAAAAATATAACACCAATTGTGTTTACCTACCTAAATAGCTTAAATAAATATAATTATTTAATTAACAGTAGTAAATTCAATATTGGGGCGGACTGGTGGTGTATACGATAGCGGCGCCGGTCTTCACACGGCAGGACCGGGGTTCGAATCTCGGCGGACCGCCTCCCCGTACGCAGGACTGACTATCCAGCTACGGGTAAAACCAAGTCATAGAAAGCTAGAAATAGCAGGCCGACTAAGGTTGTAGAGCCAGAGAAGAAGAAGAAGAAGAAATTCAATATTCGCTAATAACATATTAAATTAAAACAGTTTGTGGTTATGTGTACGCCATGTGTTGAACAAAGTACTAGGCGTCTCCATGAGTATTAGGCGTCTCCACTATTTTAGTTGTTGAAGTAAATTTATTCCGAGTAATTTTTTTAAATTACAAAACATATTTTTACAAACAAAACAACGTTTTTTAAAAGTCGTTTAAAGTCTCTTTAAAGCAGTAAGATCAGTATGAAATCAGAAATGATATTACTGGTAGTGGAAACCTATATGTAGTTGTTGCGTCAACGGAAGTGTAGCCGGTGCCATAACAATATTTATTATTTCTCAAAACACGATATCATGCCACCATCGCATAGAAACTGCCCACTGTGCATCGTGCCATGGTTTAAGTGTATTCTATAAAACCACAAACCGTCTCACTGTCTCACCGGCTTCTTTTCGCTCCGGGATGGTGGCAGAAGTTTCACGCGCAGTCCCATTTTAATGAGTCCATCGGTCGATGGACGTTTCAATTTGCGTCCGCCGGTCGCACCCAGTCGTCCGCCCAAACAATTGATTGAAAAATTTTCGCTGATAATTAATGACGAAGGATGAACTGTTGAGCTGCGGGAAAGCAAGGAAAGCAAGGACGATCGGCCAGAACGATGAATACGGTTCGTGCCAAATGTTGTCCCGCTAACCCAACCAGAGCCAATAAACTTTCAATTTGGGGTGTTTTGGTTTTGTTGTTGTTTAGTGTGTTTTTTTTTTTTGGTTTGGTTCAGTTTCAGAATCCATTTTATTTGAAATTATTTTTCCGTGCGATTTTTGTTTTTTTTTTTTGGTTTTTTATAATTTTATTTCACAATTGTTATTATAACGCTTCTTTCGAGTGCCACCACCACATAGCCCTTTTTTCCCTCCTCTTCCTCCTCTCATCCCCCTCCGCCCATCACCTAGTACGTCTGATTGTTGTTGTTGTGTTATTTTCCTCTTTTTGTTGCATTGGTTTTGTTGGTTTCCATTTGTGTTTCTTTTTGTTTCGATAACATTATATCATCGCTCTCTCTCACTCTCTTTCTTGCTTGATTAATCGAGTTTCATATGATTTACCCTTTGTGCGAAACCCTTACACACACACACACACATACACACACGCGCACGTACGCACACTGCACATACACACATAAACGTTCGCATCGTTCCAAAGCGTTCCCAGCACGATCTTGCATGGTCTAGCTCCTAGAGGACGCACATCACACCGGGCCAGTTTCCCGGGTTTAGGCCCGGCGCGACGAATTTCCACCGCCGGTGGGAACGAAACGGGACGATACCGTGGTGAGGGGCGGTTCAGGAGATGGTGAAGTTGTGATTGGTTGGGTAGGGTTGTAATGGCGTTTAGAGGTTATGGTAGAATTAAGAAGAACTTGCTAATATTCAAAATAGTAACTACATCCACACTGCTATGCGCTCTTTCTCTTTCTCTCTCTCTCTCTCGTTGCATCCTGGTTATCTGTGAGTTGTATCTATGAGTTTATTTGATCAAGTAACAATAGCTGTATCCTGTTAGTATCGGCATGTGGTGGTGTGCCCTCGGCCTCATTCTCAACATTCGGGGGCCATCTTGAAACGTTGCAGGCGGCCATTGATAAGTTAAGTTGCGTGTACCGTGTACCGTGTCTGTATATAACTGTGTCTGTAAGTGTATGTATGTCACATTGTCTGCTCTACCTGTTACATCTGCTTCCACATACATCGGTTTACAATAATACCTTCAATTCTGATACTGTTCTTTTTTCTCGATTTTCTCTTCTGCTCCTGTTATTCGTTTGCTTATTTATGCGGGATGGCGCTTCTGCCGCGCTTTTACATTTAGTTTATTCATACTCCTTTTTTTTTGCTTGTTTTGTTTACATTTTTTTCTTCTTCTTTAAGATGGGAGATTTAGAAATCGTTTATGCGAAAGAAAAAACCGAAAATAATACACAATATAGCGTTCGTCCTTCATCTTTCAACATTATCAACATTACTGTTAGTGATTACGCATGATTGAGGTTTTAATAGATTCTCTCTTGTATGTTGTGTGTGTTTGTGTGTTGTTGAGTAGGGGTGATTTACATATTTTTGGTTGAGCTGTAGTTACTTCGAAAGGAGTAACTTAAGCCCTTGTTTTTTTTGTTTATGTTTTTCAACCTCGCCTCTTTACTATCTACTACCTGATACACGGGGGCTGCGAACTCCGGGTGCACCGTACTCAACATTTTTCGCTACATACACCGGCCTGCTTTACATATTCATCCAGGTGCAACGGTAGCGTTCGCCTTCTTGTGTATGTGTTTGTGCGTGTGTGCGTTGGTTGGGGTGGAAAAATGGGAAACATTGATATTTGATTGACTATTAGCAGTCATGGGAGTGTGGGAGGTTGAGTTGAGCGGGATTGGGAAAAGTGGAAAATGTCTGGATGGAAGCAGTATAAGGAGAGTTCAGTAAGCTGTTTTTTTTTTTGTAACATCGTCGCTTCCCGCTTAGTGCAGCGTCGAGTAGAGCGGCTTCGTCTCCGGTTCGTACTCCATCTCCTGCGGAAACACTACCTGGCTTGGTTTGTCCTTGAGGTACAGTCCGTAGCGCGATGGATATCTGCGAAGGAGAAAGCACAAAAACAAAACAATGGTTAGGAAAAACCGAACGAACGCGCGTTGGGCATCGGGTCGCCAGAAAAGCAATAAAAAACAGATATAAAATAGTTAAGCTGCTCTATTCGTTATTACACGGCGTGTGTGTGTATGTGTATCTTTTCTCTTCTTTGCGTTTACGACCAATCGTTGACGGCTTTCTGGTTCAGTTCAATTGCACCCTCCTCGCCAGTAGCCAGCAGTGTCCGGGAAGGTTTGCTTCGGTTTTTAATTTTCCCGGTCCCCAATCATAAAACTTGTCATAAGCCCGTGCGCGTGTTACTTCAATTCGGGTTTTGATGACTGAATAAGATAAGGCCACTAGGATGTGACAAAAGTTGGCGCTACTCTTCATCGGTTTCTGTTGGCGCTTCATTTAAACTTTTTTCCTCGGTAAGCGTCTTAAACTTGTACACAGAGAAGCGACGCGGCGCTAAGGATGAGTTTCGTTCCAACGAGTCTTGTGGCTAACGCCTTGGGGAGCGCCCTTACCTACTTTCTCGCACAGTGGTTAAAGGAGAATTAAAACGGTGAAAAGTGTATAACTTCTCTTGCGTTTGCTTACGGGAAATGGGTCTAGAAAACTGAAATTTTAGCCTGTATCTGTCAACCGTACGATCGCTTCCAAATCCATGCTCGAGTCTTAATCCAACCATGGGAAAAATATCCAAACATAAGAGCAAATACTTTTTAGCGAAAACATTTGTAAATATTATCATTATTGATATAATCATTATTACTGATTAATCAACAGCATATAGACGTCAGGCATTTATGTTTCATCATGATGCAAAAGTAGAATGCATTCTGGGCAGAAGGGAATAATGGGCCAGTGAGAAACAAGAGGTGACGCAATCACAGTGATCTCTCGATATGGTTATGCGTGGCCAAATTTTTGAGGGAATGAAGAAATATATTAGTTACATTAACACAAAAGTTATGTATTTGAATTATAAACCAGAAAGAAAATACTTGATGAACATTTACAATGATAATTTTTACTAGCTTGTAAGACAATATCATGATTCATGCCGGTCGTAAAAATAATTATACTTAGACAAGTAAAAAAAACTTTGTTGGAAAATTTCTACGACTTCACGCGTCCGTTGGGCTTTCAAACTCTCCAAACCTTAATCCGCATACATTCTTTTGTGTGAAGCGCAATTGAAAATGACACTAATTGTACTTGCAGAAATCTATGGACAATAATCAGACAAACAATGATAATAATAAGCTCTTTGGTACAAAAACCTCGGTCGAAGTTTCGGTCTGTCATTCCTGGCTTCCGTAATTTCGATTCGGACTCGATACAGACAGTATTCGTATCCGGTTCTGACGTGTGAAAACCTCAATAAAGATTTATCTTCTTCTTCTTCTTCTCTGACTCTACAACCTCCTACTTGGCTTGTTATTTCTGGCTTCTAGAACGTGGTTATACCCGTAGCTGGATGGCCAGTCCTGAAAAAGATTTATCTACCCATCGTTAAGTAAGAAAATTGTTTTAGCCGATATCTGTCAAATACTCAAAGATTCATATTCCGAAAAAATGACAATAGACTAGTGATGGATACATGGAATGAGAACTAGATATTTTCGATTCCGAAACCGATTCAAATTACGACTCCGATTCTTGAACAGATTCATGAACATAAAATAACATAAAAATCATAAAGCCAAGTATAATGTTATGATTACACTATATTCAACGGTAACCATCAGACAACGGTAGTTCTGGGGAACCTATTCAAACTAATCGAACCAATACAGAGGAATGTTTGATCTTCTCATCTTTCCAGTTGAAATAATGACACAAATTTGAAAAAAGAAGAATATTTTATGATTAGGAGGATTCCATTTTGGACCGTTCTCCCTTGATGAAGATATACTATCCAACTACGTGATACCAATAAGTTTAGTACGTCATTAGATTGCCGGCGATAGTTTCAATTGCTGATTCTGATTCCAATTAAACTCCGGATTCGGAATCAACTCCGGAACCGATTCCAGGCTCGATTTCGATTCTGGAACTGATCTCGGTTTCTGAATCAATTTCGATTTCGAAACGGATTCCAATTCCGGAACCCGTTCCATGATCTATTTTGGACCTACTCTTCGGAATCGATTCCACAAAACTCGGAGCTATTTGGAATCGATTCCGATCAAAACACAATTTTCCCCAATTTTTTTTCGCTAAATGCATGGCGCACTTGAAATATTTTATCAAGCAAAATTGAGCTAACAAAATATTTCTCAAAGTTTAATAACGAAAGCCAAATGCATCTTGAGTTTTCATGAACTTTGTATAGACATACGTTGAAATTGTTTTAACCATTTCAATCTCCATTCATTCTTATAACCTTGATTAACTTTGATACCTAACTTTACTGACCAATTTACTGATAAATAACACCCATAGTGAGTCAATGCTAATCGTTTGGTAAGGCTCGCAACAAGCCAATATTCTTGCCGGGCTGGATCATTGCACTCCCAGGAGACACGCCGACACAGACGACACTGAACATTTCCGGCATTTTTTAACGGATTTTTCACCCCTCCAAGTAAAATGTTCACTCTTGCAAGCGCAGCACCGGGAATTACCACCGGAACCGTCAAGCCACTATCGAAAAAAGTGTCCAACTTCATGTCGGCACAATTTACACTTTCAGCTCGCCGTCGGAGAAAACCGAACTGTATTATAATGCTGTATCTTTTTTTGCAGCTTTCGCTCTATTTCGTCTAACTTTGCATGTCCATCGGTGTGTTCCGTGTGCGCTCGGTGCGTAAAACTATCGCTAGCAGTGCATGGCTGTGGCGCTGGATGCGAAGTGCGAGATTTTTCCGTTCCGTTTTGCTCCGTATCGCCCCGAGGGAACCGTTCGCCACGAACGAACGGAGAAGAGTTTTGCGTAAAGTGGTTCACCCGCAAAACCGTGATGGTTTTGGAATTTTTGCCCGGCTGTGTTTCAGTTTGGCTTTTTTTCTTCCTCATGCCGAACCGTTGGGCGACTTTTCCTACGTCCGACCGCTGTGGGTTCGCTATCATGATGGCTTGGATTATGGCGTGGGCTTGAATTGAATTAAATTATCCCCACTCGCCGACTGAGCCCTTGCTGAGAGGGAGTTTTTCTTTATTTTTATTATCGTGTTTCCCTTCTTCTTTTTCAGGTTTGCTTCCTTTCTGCCATAATGCGCTACAAACGATACGATGGCAATTCGACAGTGTGAGCGTGTGAAATGGGAAAGGACGAGAAATACATCATTCTTTTGTCTGGGCGATGATGCCCGCCCCCCGTTACCGTACGCGCTGTGCCAATCTTAATCAAAGCTTTGTTGTAAATGTAACAAATAAGCTAATGAAGATAATTTTGCCAGCACGATTATCACAACCGAAGGCAAATCATCGAGTGGGTGCCCATACCGTGCAGGAGCAGGAGCATTTATTTGGCCCCGACAGCACCCGAAACCCCTAGCCGGCGGGCAACTGAAGGCAAAAGTTTCATGATAAACGAATGGTTGTAACTTTTCATACCGTTTATAAATTTAATGCACCGCCGTTGGCACACCCGCCACACCCGCCTAACTCGCACGGGTTTACACGTGAAATCGGATCATGGAGCATGCACTCGAAGGCATTTAATGCAATTTAACATAAACTTACCTGCGGTCGATTTCCCGCATCCGCTCCAAATGGTCAGCCCAGGCTTTCTCGGCATCGGCCAGTCTGTTTACGCTTGCTGAAAATGGGTAAATAAATCGAACCATAAATGAGCAAATTATAATGCACTGTCGAGCGGTTTCTACGTTTGTTTTGCTTTTTGTTTTTGTATCTTTGCGGAAATGGCACATTTTCCGAATGTTTAACATACGATGATATTAATTTTTTCACGCAACGGTCCCGATTGGGGAAACAATTCTGGGGGTTGGTGTTCAGCGCAAGCCCTTGTGCGATCAGTGGCGGTGGTGTGTAATTACATAAAGGCACCGAACGCAGCTCCATAAATATCGGCCAAATTCCACTAATCAGCAAGCAGCAATAGATTGTGCAAAATTATTAACAATGGAATTAGGGTTCGGGTGCGTACCATACCATTCGATGCACGCATTGCGTAAGCTACGCCCCAAGATATGCAATTTTTATAACACATTCTCATGGCTGCGCATGGTGGTTAGGGACTTCACATCCGTTATGGGATTCTATCAGTTGTACATTATTCCAAATAACTCGGTCTTTTTTTGTTCGATTTATGCAGGAATGCATAATTAAAAATCGTGATTGCAGCGCTTTTCCTAGTAATACAGTTCCTAGTACAAAAGTACAGCAGAATTGAAGCTGTAAATACGACGTATCCATGATGCAAATTTAACGAAAAACATTCAGACATTGCAGTCGTGGGAAAATATCATGCGAAGTTATCAAGAATGCGCACCTTAAGGAGGCTTGCAATCTTAAGAAAACATGTTCGGGAAAGTAGGGGAATTTAATTTATCTATTGGTATAAGAATGCAAACACCGTGAACTATCCTTAAGCAATCCTTAAGTTTCACTCTTGTTTCTTCATTATCTGAAAGCTTCAATTTATTTATTGTTGTTTTCTTCAATTAAAATATTAGGAAAATAAACAGTTTAAATCCTATAAAAAGGACCTTCATCGCAGCAAGATATGAAGTTTCGTGATGTAACTCATCAGAGTTGCGCGAGGAACAGTACCATTTAGGGCTGCTGATTTCACTGTAGCTCTATTCTTTGCAGAGTTTAATGTCTGTACCATCTGCTGTATATTATAAACATTTTGGTTGCTCTTTCATTGACAATTTGTTGGAATTTGTTCACCAAATATCTATAACTTAAACAAAATGAATCAACTACTCTGGTGTGTTGGTCTCACAATGGTGGGACAACCTTAACCGTAGGAGACCTATGAGGAGTACAAAAATTTTGAGCAAATTTGATTTTTATGGTGAATTATTCACCATGCGATCAATTTTGGAGTATATCGTGGAGTAGCAACTACACTCCTATCTTCTCTTCATCGATTTTGAAGCCACATATTAACAGTATCGCCAGGGTAATGAGCTCTTTCGGAGTTTCGGCGAAATTTATCAGGCTTGTAAGAACGACAATGACCGATTGCACATGCCAGGTAGATGGACTTGTCTGGCTTCTCTTCAAATATAGCGATAGAGAGGGCCATCCGAGACTCGGAGGTAGAAACTTCGCGTACTATCTTCCTATTCGGTTAAGTCAACCGAAGTCATGGCATACACTGATGACATAGACATCATTGGTTTGTGGCTCGTGTTAGAGGTTAAAGAGCAAAACCCAATGGGGCCATGACCAAAGGCAATGATTTTCACTGGAGTGATGCACAGATAGGTGATCGCAAATGTGAAGATAGGTGTTCACCTATCTGAAGTCAAAAGTCACCACTGATAACAACATAGATGTTGAGATACGCGCAAGTGTGCTGGCTTCCAACCGATCATACTACAACCCGAGAATACTTCTTCACTCAAAACACCCATCGCGACGGACGAAGCTGGACTACAGAACGGTTTGAATCGCAAATGAGTTGTTAAACGATTCGAATCACAAATGAGTTGTTAAACGTTTTGAATCGCAAAGGAGAAAGCGGTGAGAATGATTTAATTTTTTGAAACGAGTTGTTATTCTCATCTCTACTGCAAAGGTTGCATTTCAGCTTTCTGATAGCACTGATGACTTCATCCTGATGACCAACTGGAGTCAGACCTGAGGGATATCGGATGCAGCCGGGGATGGAGGAGTGCAGCCATTGACCGAGTTTCCTGGAAACGGATAGGACACCAGGCCATGTCTATTGGATGTGCTCTCTAGGAGCAGGCCAAGAAAGAAGAAGGAGACTACAAAGGTTCGATGGAACCCTGCGAAAGTCTTGTGATTTCTTACTCTATCTTGCAAAGTATTATAGGTTCGAATTCTTTTGTAAAGAAAAATCTAATTCCTTGCCAGCGCAGTCAAGTATGCTAGCACACGAAGCTCTTTTGTTTTACGGGTCCTCTGCTAATGTATGTCCTCACATATATCCACCCTTGATGTCAAAAACCCATGAAACATTCTATTCAGAATCTTATACACGAAATCCATGGTCTGATACGTGATTCGCTTTTTCAATGTCATCCAAAACAGAAGGTTCAATATAACAGGCGAAGAAGTATACCTTCAACAGTTTAGTAAACCGCTCATCTCTTTGTTTTGTTGTTGTTTGCAACCTTATCATTTGAACGCTCGTGGTAAGAAGCAAAATACTTGCACAAAAGTCGAGATGAGCTGCCGTATTATAACTCCCACCTTTTTTGCCATTTTACTAATCACATAATCGATTTAGGCTGCAAACAATAGCCGATCACTTCTAAACCCTTGATCTAAAAATCTTTTTCGATAATATCGCCCCCTAATCTGATGTCAGTGCTCATTGTAAGTTGTCTCGACGCTATTGGATGAAGCTTGGTTTTGTTTGTGTTTTTATTTCTTGAATTTCAGCCATTTATACATAACATTCAGGTGTGAGCTATTTGCATACTTTAGTGAGGCATAAATACTATCGTGTCATATGCGAAAAGATTGATACCGGAGACCTCCAGAACTCTTTAAATGTGTTTTATATATGTGTACGACGAAAAGAATAGGTCCAAGGACACACTGACTCGAGAAATGTCACAAGTTCGCAAGAGCATTAAATATACATTTACCAAGCATAGTTCTCTGTGCTTACATATTTTCTATCCTTCAACTATAAACAGCGATCATATTTTTCGCTGAGTTCATTTTTAACCTTCTTTCAATTATATGAAAAATAAAAAGACTGCTAAAGTATTCGTTGGACAGAAACTCTTCAGCTCCACCCAGTGGTAGATGCGACAGCGGCGCCGGTCTTCACACGGCAGGATCGGGGTTCAAGTCTCATCTGGGCCGTTCCCCTAAAGTGAGGATTGACTAACCAACTATGCGGTATCAATTAGTCTAGTAAGTCAGAAATGGCAGGCATGACCTTAAGAGGTCGTTAGGCCAGGAAAGAAGAAGAAGAAACTCTTCATCTTAGGAAGGTTTTATTGTAAGGCCATGCTTTAATTTTAAAATTTTAACTATTTTTATTATTGTTTTGGATATGTCTTACTTAAGTATCAAGAGTATAAATAAGATCGTGCGGTTCCGATAACAGCTGGCGCTATCAGTTCCAGGCACTTTATTCAATCTGGAAACACTATCA
Source organism: Anopheles maculatus (assembly GCA_002091835.1). Lineage (NCBI taxonomy): Eukaryota > Metazoa > Arthropoda > Insecta > Diptera > Culicidae > Anopheles > Anopheles maculatus. Next base: position 26,763 of record KZ063678.1, read on the forward strand.
TTTGAAAATAAAAAAGTGTTTTTGCGGGAAACTCTATTTTATTATTCCAATATGAACAAAATGGCTCCAATATGAACGAAAGCCATAACATTTTAGCTGAACTTTATGGCAAACATGCTTTGGCGAAACGAACTTATCAGAAGTGGTTCGCACGGTTCAATAATGGCAATATAATTTTGACGCACCGCAATGGAGTTAATTCTAGATGAAACTCCCATTCCAAAAGCAACTCAAAATTGGAAAAAACACTTGCAGTTACTCAGTCAGCTATTTGCAATTGTTTAGAGGAAGTTGAGACATTGATTGCCGTATAATCTGAAGTCTAGATACATTAAATGCCGTTTATTCACCTGTGATCTACTGCTCGAACGCAAAAACGGAAAGGATTTTTGGAGCGATGAAATGTGGGTCCTTTACGATAATCACAATTCATCAGTGACAGCTTAGCCACGATGCACGAAAGATCATGTTGTACGTTTGGTGGAATCAACTTGGTGTGGTGTCAAACATAACTAAAACATGAGAGATCTACCAACGATAATTGGTGCGTTTCAGTCGAGCATAGAATTATAAGGAACTGCAATATGCCGATGGACACGACAAAGTCAGATTTCTGAAGCTGTATTTAGCAACGCTGAACCTGGAAATCCTAATCCACCAGCCGTATAGCTCAAACATTTCATGTTTTTAATTTCCATCTCTTTCTTTCGATGCAACATAGCCTGCCTGAACCACACTTCGCCAATTATGAAGATGTCAAAAATGGAACAGCGCTCAAAGAGCCAGCTGGTTTTGTGAAGAGATCCCTAAAAAGTCTTGAAAACGTAGTAAATAACGATGAAAAATACTTTACGAAAATGGAAAATACGAAAAAAAACTTCAATATGTCCAGCGTAAATAGCACGATCTTATTAATAGTTCTGATACAAATTTTTTTTTTCATGTCACAATTTTCCCATTGCGATAGATTGTATTCACTTTTTTCCACTGTTGTCTAAAGACAATTTTCTTACAGCCTTTTTTCCAGGTTTTTGTTAGTAATACCATGTTTTAGTAACTTCAGACCAAACACATTATTACGATTTAAAATTAAGGTGCTGGTGATGTATTTTCCAGTTGTTAGAATAGTTCAACCGATTGTAACCAATCAATCCCAGATGTTTGACAATCCGAATGATAGTATTTTCATATTGTTTTGTCCGTCACTGTAAGTATATAAACAATTGAGTGAGGAAAAAACTTTCCACACAAATAATTATGTGAAAATTCACTCAAACTTTCAAATCTGTTTTAAAAGACGTTTTTTTCAAGTGATCATATTTTTAAAAGGTGTTTTGAAATATCTGTAGTTTACCTTGTTGCTATTTTTATAGATTCATTTTGTTTCTATTCTTCATACAATATCTTTTTCTAAATTTTATGAAAAACATCATTGTCTTTGTATTTGAAATGACGTAATACTGTTTAAATGTTCTTTTATAATATTTACGTATTTTGCAGGTCTACGCAAAAAGTGATTCATGACGAGTTTAAATATTTATATCGCAACGGATCATCCGACAAAACTTTTAAAATATTCAAATTACCAGGAGCGGTTAGGCGTTCGCCAGTTGGACGAAATTTATTATATCCTTTAAGCATCCTTTGCACCGCGCATATCCATAAAATGAATTGTAAGCGATATGTATAGCCATAGTGTTTGTAAAATTATACATCATTCCCTGCCCAATGCGTTGCATAAGTTCTCTCTTCTCACAATAAACTCTTCAAGGTTTCGTTTTCGTTTCCAGAAAAGAGTGTTATTATAGTTCGGTTTTGTGCCTGGAATATTATTTTGTTCCCTGTAGAGTTTTGAGTCTATGGCTCAACAAAAAACAAATCCATGACTGTATTGTTCCCAAACAATGCACAATAACACGAAACTAAGTTTAAAACCAACAGCAATATTGCATAATAAAGGGTGCAACGTAGCATGCCCACGGAGTGGAATCACCGGATCCGGGAAAAACTAATATTTAGATTACATCGTACCCCATCAACCGTACCGTAGCACTTGTTGCTTGCTGTTCGCCGATATACGATTCTAAAACCAATTTTATCGCTGCAACTAACCGAAACGTAACAAGGAACGTAAAATGACTTAATTTTACTCCGAAACGGGAACGGGTCCGTTTACGTTGAACAAATATAAATATTAAGTAGAATAGTAATTAGCAACGCTATCCACCCGTTCGTGGCGCGTTTCCACCGATTTGCATATTAATCGGAACCGGGCAAATGATTCGTGTGCGGCCACCGGGAACGGTAATATGTTTGACTTACGTGCTCTCTGCGAACGCGTGTAGTGATGGTCGTAGATTGGCCGGGGCGAGTAGCCGTAGGTTTCCCGGTGAACCGGCAAGTAGTGGTAGCCGGGCGAGTTGATGCGACCGACAGCGGTGTCCGGTTCGTCGAACAGCAGGATCGGTCGCCGGTAGGCCGGTGTGTCGTGTGCACGAATATCATCGGATCCTGTTGACGAGAGCGCAACGTTAATGCACGGTACACCGTTCCTCGCAATGCTCGTATGTAATTATTAGGTCTTGAGCTGTTGCTTGTACTTATTGTTGTGGGCGTTAGCTGCGGAGAGTTGGCTGTGCCCCTTTGGAAAAAGGGAAAGTTTGTGCGAACATATATTGCTCACTTACCCTTCAAGGATCTGATGTATGACTGCCAAAACTTGGCCTTTTTGTTTGGCGTCTCATTCATGCCAATCATAGCAAGATGGTTCTTGAACATTTTGAAATTTGTTCTAGTCGAGTGTTTCGTTCGCTGAAAAAGAAGAAAAAGAAGAAGAAGAAGACGAAAAGAAAAGCAAAAGAAAACATTAAAACCAAATCAAGCGCAAACACAAAAACACACTTTAATGCGGCACTAGTTAGCGTGAGTCAGTGGTCTATAAAATATTCGATTGAAAATGTGTTTGCCGAATGAAAACTTTTCCCTCCCTCGAGGTTTTTTTTAAAGCACCCAAACACCCCAACCGGCACAACATCTTTCGCAAGAAAATGTGTCTGTTTGCACACTCTTCAGCACACACTATGAAAATAATTAAATGTTTACGCGGGGATTCGGCCCCGGACGGCCAGGATTCGGTTTGCGCGCTAGGGTGAAGCGCTTTCAGCTTTCCAAACACTCGACCCTTCGCACGGCAACTTGTTGCTGCCGTGGCAGTGTTTTAATTGCTGTGACAAATCACTTCACGGTCGCTCGCCACGGGCCCTTGCGTTGGCAGGTGTTTGAGAAACGAATTTGCTTGACTCTCGGTAGGTCACCGCTTACGGTCACGCGGTCTAAGCGCCTGAGATTAATGATGCATCTAGCAACAGACACACACACACATACGCAGCTTCTCATTCTCGTGCTCGTTAGCTTAATTGAACCCGAATCGAAAGTCTATTCTTGTTTGCTGTTTGCGCGGCCGTGTCCCTTACGAGGGGCGAAAACAAAAGAACAGAAGAAGGCCAGCTTTAAAGCAGCGAAATGGTAAGTAAGTGAGCGTCCGAAAAAAGCGACCGATACGGATATTAATGTGCAACCGTTGCATGTACGCACCGAGCAGCTAGAACCATCAATCAATCACTGCCGGTACATGGAAACGGTCCACGCTGACAGGTTTATGCTAGGTTGTACAAAAAATCTCATTCGACGAATAAGTTGTGTTTTTTTTTGTTGTTGTTTCTTTCCACACACACACACACAAAAAACAGAGCTCGAGTTCATTTTATTCTGTTTGGTCTCGAACAAATATGGTGGCGGTATTTGCCTGCTCGAAATGAAAACCCCGAAGCAATGCGCAATCAACTTTGCTGTCCGTCGGAGCTGCAAACGAGCCGAAAAAATGTCCGTTGCATTCGAATATGACTGAATTCGGAATCGGGCGCCTAATGGTATGCAATCGAGTGTTTACACTGTACGTTTCACCACGCATACCGCGTAATGAATGTGGTGAACGTTGGAAAGCAGAAAGAGGGAGAAAAAAAGCTAAAAACAATGCAGCGAGATAGTGCCGAATGGTTTTGATGTGTAATTGATTACATTCAGTGGTGTGCGGCGCATACGAATATATTTAACGCAGCAAAATTCACCAAACCGCCAGCATTACCGGCACGTTCAAATGAGCTCAATTCTTTCCACCAGTGCTGCAGTATGTTCTATCCGTTGAAGTGGGATCCATTAAATTATTTTTCTACACCACTCTACATTGCTATCCCCACCCCCGCATTCTCTTCACCCTGTGACTAGTGGTTTCTCGGATTGGCGAAAGTTTTGCGTTCATAACAACTGAACCAGGCAGCAGTAGCTGGGTGAGCAATTTTGCAGCTTCGCACCAACGTTTCGTTGACTGCAGTTCTTGAAGACGGGCGTGCGGTGTGTAGGTAGGAACGTGAGCAGAATCTCATACACCGACCAGCACAGCCATGGTTGTGTATGGGACTCGAGTGCGGTGTTTAAAAAGCATCAGCACTGCAATTGACACGTTCATGATTGAAGCCGTGTTGAAGTGAGTTTCTGTTCGGAGCCGGATGAAGCAAACGTTAAGGGCTTGCCGGACTGCAAACTGTACTCCACAATAAAGCAAGGGTCAGTTCATTATTTTAAAACCACCCCAAACCACTGAACGCAAAACATCAGGCAGCATGGTAAGGTGCGAACAGCAGCACAACAGCAAAGTGTCTAACACCATCGCTGCCTCATCGCTTACACCGCTACCAATTACAGCCCCCGCAAAAGGTCCATTTGTGCACACGGCAAAGAGAACGGTCCCTTTTATTGCGCCTTGTTCTAGCAAAGCACCATTCGTTACTGTCTCTCCAGCGTGACCGGTAAACGGGTGGCCAACAACAAGCGGCCCTCAAAGCCAACTACTGGCAGGTGTGGCATTATGAACTTATGATGAGTAATGGTTTCTGCGCTGAGCGATCGCTTACGATTAAAGGATATTTCACGGAGCGATTCGTTCGCTGCATTTAAAATTCTCTCCCCAACCACACGCACACATACGGCACACAAACACACTTGGTGAGGAAATAGCAACGAAAAAAAAAAAACGGGAACAGCAATTCGCCCACCTGACGCGCCGAAATGTTAGAATCAGTTTTGAAATACTAAACGACCCTCAAACACACACCTACACACGGGTATGAGAGTGCAGGGAGGTAGCTGTGGTAGCAGGGCGGCAGTCCACCTACACAGCAGGAGTTGCAAAATGAAAACTCCGGCATTCCGGGCACAGAGTGTACGGGCTAAAAATAAAATCGCCACACCGGCCCACAAGCAGACGAATGTGGAGATCCGTGATCGGTGGTTGCCGTAACCCCGGTACGGGTAATTTAAAGGTCCGGGTGCGTCCGGACTAAATCTAGCATCAGTTTTTTTTTTCTCGGTCTGATGAAAAGAGCAAAACTTGACTTGATTGCAGTCGAAACCTGCCTCACTGGTTGATGCTTGCAAAATGTAACGTTTGGCACTGTTTCAGAGTTGAAAGGGCCACTGGGGAAATTTCACATTCAGCCACAATCGTAAACGAAGTACAAACAAACAATCCACACTTTGCAGGAAGAATCGCACTACCTAACTCCTTAAAAGCCCCTGTATCACTGTGCAGACATTCGGGTCCGAATGCTGCAAAATTGTTCCCGAAAATCACTGCCAATTTTGACACACGTTTCCTGCTGCCGGGATTTGAATTTCGGTGTTGCTCGTACTCGATTGATTGATTGATACCTGGTCGTGTGACTGTGTGCGTGTATGTACTTGTGTGTGTGTGTGGGTCTTGCGTTTTCAGACACGTTCGCAGCCACGCGCACAAATCACTCAGAAAACCTACTTCAGCAAAGCTTAAGCCGTTCTGTCGAAGGATACGATCGTTATCGCCGGAGCGTTCACTGCCAACTAGCGCACTGGTCGATCGCCACCATCCGACCAGGGTACCAAAACTGACCACCAGCACGTACACACACGCACAAATCACTCAGAAAACCTACTTCAGCAAAGCTTAAGCCGTTCTGTCGAAGGATACGATCGTTATCGCCGGAGCGTTCACTGCCAACTAGCGCACTGGTCGATCGCCACCATCCAACCAGGGTACCCAAAACTGACCACCAGTACGTACACACACACACACACACACACACACACACACACACACACACACACACACACACACACACACACACGCACAAATGGTAAGTAAGTGAGCGTCCGAAAAAAGCGACCGATACGGATATTAATGTGCAACCGTTGCATGTACGCACCGAGCAGCTAGAACCATCAATCAATCACTGCCGGGACATGGAAACGGTCCACGCTGACAGGTTTGTGCTAGGTTGCACAAAAAATCTCATTCGGCGAATAAGTTGTGCTTTTTTTTTGTTGTTGTTTCTTTCCACACACACACACACAAAAAACAGAGCTCGAGTTCATTTTATTCTGTTTGGTCTCGAACAAATATGGTGGCGGTATTTGCCTGCTCGAAATGAAAACCCCGAAGCAATGCGCAATCAACTTTGCTGTCCGTCGGAGCTGCAAACGAGCCGAAAAAATGTCCGTTGCATTCGAATATGACTGAATTCGGAATCGGGCGCCTAATGGTATGCAATCGAGTGTTTACACTGTACGTTTCACCACGCATACCGCGTAATGAATGTGGTGAACGTTGGAAAGCAGAAAGAGGGAGAAAAAAAGCTAAAAACAATGCAGCGAGATAGTGCCGAATGGTTTTGATGTGTAATTGATTACATTCAGTGGTGTGCGGCGCATACGAATATATTTAACGCAGCAAAATTCACCAAACCGCCAGCATTACCGGCACGTTCAAATGAGCTCAATTCTTTCCACCAGTGCTGCAGTATGTTCTATCCGTTGAAGTGGGCTCCATTAAATTATTTTTCTACACCACTCTACATTGCTATCCCCACCCCCCGCTATCTCTTCACCTTGCGACTAGTGGTTTCTCGGATTGGCGAAAGTTTTGCGTTCATAACAACTGAACCAGGCAGCAGTAGCTGGGTGAGCAATTTTGCAGCTTCGCACCAACGTTTCGTTGACTGCAGTTCTTGAAGACGGGCGTGCGGTGTGTAGGTAGGAACGTGAGCAGAATCTCATACACCGACCAGCACAGCCATGGTTGTGTATGGGACTCGAGTGCGGTGTTTAAAAAGCATCAGCACTGCAATTGACACGTTCATGATTGAAGCCGTGTTGAAGTGAGTTTCTGTTCGGAGCCGGATGAAGCAAACGTTAAGGGCTTGCCGGACTGCAAACTGTACTCCACAATAAAGCAAGGGTCAGTTCATTATTTTAAAACCACCCCAAACCACTGAACGCAAAACATCAGGCAGCATGGTAAGGTGCGAACAGCAGCACAACAGCAAAGTGTCTAACACCATCGCTGCCTCATCGCTTACACCGCTACCAATTACAGCCCCCGCAAAAGGTCCATTTGTGCACACGGCAAAGAGAACGGTCCCTTTTATTGCGCCTTGTTCTAGCAAAGCACCATTCGTTACTGTCTCTCCAGCGTGACCGGTAAACGGGTGGCCAACAACAAGCGGCCCTCAAAGCCAACTACTGGCAGGTGTGGCATTATGAACTTATGATGAGTAATGGTTTCTGCGCTGAGCGATCGCTTACGATTAAAGGATATTTCACGGAGCGATTCGTTCGCTGCATTTAAAATTCTCTCCCCAACCACACGCACACATACGGCACACAAACACACTTGGTGAGGAAATAGCAACGAAAAAAAAAAAACGGGAACAGCAATTCGCCCACCTGACGCGCCGAAATGTTAGAATCAGTTTTGAAATACTAAACGACCCTCAAACACACACCTACACACGGGTATGAGAGTGCAGGGAGGTAGCTGTGGTAGCAGGGCGGCAGTCCACCTACACAGCAGGAGTTGCAAAATGAAAACTCCGGCATTCCGGGCACAGAGTGTACGGGCTAAAAATAAAATCGCCACACCGGCCCACAAGCAGACGAATGTGGAGATCCGTGATCGGTGGTTGCCGTAACCCCGGTACGGGTAATTTAAAGGTCCGGGTGCGTCCGGACTAAATCTAGCATCAGTTTTTTTTTTCTCGGTCTGATGAAAAGAGCAAAACTTGACTTGATTGCAGTCGAAACCTGCCTCACTGGTTGATGCTTGCAAAATGTAACGTTTGGCACTGTTTCAGAGTTGAAAGGGCCACTGGGGAAATTTCACATTCAGCCACAATCGTAAACGAAGTACAAACAAACAATCCACACTTTGCAGGAAGAATCGCACTACCTAACTCCTTAAAAGCCCCTGTATCACTGTGCAGACATTCGGGTCCGAATGCTGCAAAATTGTTCCCGAAAATCACTGCCAATTTTGACACACGTTTCCTGCTGCCGGGATTTGAATTTCGGTGTTGCTCGTACTCGATTGATTGATTGATACCTGGTCGTGTGACTGTGTGCGTGTATGTACTTGTGTGTGTGTGGGTTTTGCGTTTTCAGACACGTTCGCAGCCACGCGCACAAATCACTCAGAAAACCTACTTCAGCAAAGCTTAAGCCGTTCTGTCGAAGGATACGATCGTTATCGCCGGAGCGTTCACTGCCAACTAGCGCACTGGTCGATCGCCACCATCCGACCAGGGTACCAAAACTGACCACCAGCACGTACACACACACACACACAGACATGCACACAAACTACCACCCACCCACATTCCAATCCCAGATCACCACTACCACATCACCCCCGACCTCGTCCTCGCTTCCCATCACCATGCTTTTCTTCCAATTTTATTTCCCTGGTGCCATGACCAGGATCCTCTCGGTTTAGGCGGTTTGTGTACGCGGTGTGTATCCGATCCAAGGTTAACATGGAAGGGGAATCATGTCTGTCAGCGGGCGATACGTTCCATCCAAACCTTTGGCGGACGGTGGACCGCCCGATGCTGGTTCCCCCTGCGTCAGCTTCATTAAAATGGCCGTGGAGTGTAGTGTGCTGTGTGGCGCAGGAGATATATTTATAGCTGTGCAGTACGAACGGCGCGTTACTGCACATTGGAACCGGCCCATGGAAAGGGATAGGCAGGTAGGCAAACGGTAGGCAAGAGCATCGATTTACTTCAAGCCTTCCTGTGCGCTCCGTTTCAGTTTCGCCAACCCATCAACGCACGGCTTCAGGGTTAGGAGAAGCATCTCCACAATTGTCTCGCCATATAGCGAGGTGTTCCGACTAAAAAATGGGGTAGGAGTGAGGGTCGAGTCAGGTGATGACATCATGGTTCCAAATTTAAAAACACGATGGATTGTTGCACGGATAGATCAACACGGATTTTGTGAGCATGTATGTGGGTGTTTGCGTGTGTTTGTGTGTAATAAATCATAATCCGTGTGTTTGGTGTGATGTAAGCTGGGTATGCCGTAGCAATAACGATCGTTCTGTGCGAGATATTCCAGTTGAGAAAATTGGTGAAAGTTTGACATATAGCACAAAAATCAAAACCGCCCGAAATAGTGTGCCCAAAAAAAATATCAACCAATGGCGAATATCTTAAGCCACACCTGTGTTGCCCCTATGATGTATCGTGCGCACTGCAACCCGAGCTCATCTATATTGACAACCCAAGCCTAATTAGTATCGTTAAAATTTTGCTTCGGTCTCATTCTCACAAACAAAGGCAAAAGCAACCAATTTAATGTGGCATATAACCTTCGCAAAACCTTATTGTTCGACGTTGGCAAGATTGGCATTCGGCTTGGGTGCCGAAAGGCAGCTAGCGATGCAAAATAGCGCACAGGTGACTAGCTGCGGTGCACAATTTACAGCGTTTGCGCACGCCCAGTCCCGATCAAAAAGTTGGCTGGCCATCCACTGCTGGGCACAATTAGTGGGCCAATGGTGGTGATAGAGTGGGGGATGGTGGGAGAGAGCTTCACCACGGAATCAAGCAATCGAGCAACTATTTTTGGACGCTTTGTCCAGGGGTTTTTCAGTTTCCGCACATTCCAAATGGTGCGGTGTGTGAAGGTGAAAATTGGCATGCGATTGCTCGGAACTGCCGAGTGAGAGTAAGCACAGGAGGGTTGGATTGGTAGATTGATGGAAGTAGGATTGTGTGTATGTGCTTTAAAACTTCACCAAGAACAAAAAAAAAAAAAGAAACACATCGTCGTACAAAATTTTCAAACATTCGTTTCGAACAGTAGAACACCAATCAAAGTGAAGATGCACACCAACAGCTGATGAGAGTTGATAGTAGACCTAGAAGTATGGCAGCTGTTTGAAAATGTCTGGAGCTTTCCCAACGGTACGGTCACTTTGTTTGCGCACATGCACTGAAGACTCTCACATCCAGTTCTTGGTAAGTTCGTAAAAGCAAATAGAAGTCTCCCAAACGACACTTGACCATCACAGTAAGTTCTGGCAGACTCGGACGTAATCACCAACTGCCATAAATCACCAAAGGTGTCCAATTAGTGGGCTGGAATTATCGTTTTACCTACCGTAACCCTGATAACCTTTGCAACCCCTAAACAGCACAAGATAAAGGGTGGTTTGCCCTTCCAATAACGCACTTAATAGTAGTACAACAACGGCAACTAAAGAAACAGAATCAGCTACGCACAAGAAACGATTAGAAAGCGCACACAGTCACGATCCAGCAATGGGGTATGTACCTAGTAGAGTACAGGCACGTCCGCGTTGCACGATGATCCGTCGTCAGCCGCGATCACACTGGTATTAAGCGCCTGAATACCAGAATTATCTGAACAGTTTTCCACCCACTGCGCGGTGTGGAATCGAAATGGTGATGCTAGTGCGCCGCTACACTGATCAGCCAAGGCAAACAACAACAACAACAACAAAACGCGCAACAGGCTAAACAACCACCAAACGGATCTATCAGGGGGGAAAACTTTGCGCCCTGCTTGGAACGATTCTATCGTAATACTGATCGTGATTTGATCACGCCCCAGCGAAGAAAGGTGCCGCCATGGCTGTCCTGGTGCACTCTAGCTCCACCAGGCCGCGTTGTGTGTGTGTGTGTGTGTGTGTTACTTCTGGACGACGATGGACTAGTGGATGGGGAGACCTGCGAACCAACCCAAAACCCCCTGCTGCCACAGTTTTACGAAACGTCCGAACCGGAAAGGAAAAGCGAACGGATTGTGGAGGGATGGGTTCGCGCAGCAAATGCTCACATTTCTTCGCATCCACGTAAGCAGCCTTGAAACGGTATACGGTGGTTGGTGTAGTTCGGTGTAGCCGCAAACATCTGAACCGCTGCCAAATGGCAGAAATAAAATTCATAATAGAAATCATTTGCTCTCCTTCGGCAACGTTCGCTCGCTATATTTTATTACGCTGCTGATATTCACCGCGACGAGAGTGAAAAACAAAACGCACCGGGTGGGATGCACTTTCTTGCTCTCGGGTTGTGTTTTTTTGTTGTTGCTGTTGTTGTTTTTACTTTTGCGCACTCCTCCGCAACCACGTCCACTACCCATCCATCTCACCCTGCAGCGCAAACCCATTTAGCATCTCGGGCACGCGCTAGCAAACCGACCTCCGATGGCAGAAAGGGTGAATCAAGGTACGTAACCCTGCAGGAAAATGCAGGGCAAAACAAAGACCGAAACCTCAAACACCAACACAGTGCGCAAAACGAAACGTGTGCAATTGAAACAAAATCTCATCCATGCTTGCAGTGCAACAACTAACCGCCAAGTTCTGACCCGCGCACGGCTTCCGTCCCGACATCCCGAGAATCGCACACCGCATGTTGCGTTCACAAGGGCACACCTACCCCTACCCGTTTTTCCCCGGATGTAACTTCACCCAGTTTTTTTTTTGATCCACTTCCATTGAAACATCCAACCTATCCGAGGAAGATATTATTTATACCTTCTAACATTTTATTCATAGCAGCTGCTCCGATCGCTGCCTTAACGTACTCTGTTTCTCGGCAGATTGCTTTCCTTCGCTTCCTTTCCTTTTCACATTAACAACACCTCTGGTGCATGTCTTTTGTTCTAAGAAAACTCGACCCCATCCCATTCCCTGTGTGGTTAAAGGGCAAATTGAGGGAGGCGCCTGGTGATGGTGGCGCCTGGTGATGCAGACGCCCAGTGATGGAGACGCCTGGTAGTTTATCAGTAGTGAGCAGCGAGAGAAAAAAAAACTAACGAGAAGAAAAAAAACACCAAAAACTCACGACGGTTAACCGTAAAATAGTGCTCAACGAAAACCACTTTGTTTCGACCGCTTGTGCGGTGTGCATTATTCAGCTGGGTGGGTGAAAAATTGACAGGTCAATTTTTCGTGCATGCTCTAAGTGAATGGGAGTGTTGTTTTATTGTTTTTGAAAACTTGCAATGCAAAAACCTAGCTATGAGAAAACGGAACTCGCAATTGTTGCACGCGCTTGTTACGTTAATCTAATTCAATGAGAATTTGCAACAGCTTTGTTATTAAATGCGAAACAAAACATTCAGTTTGCTTGTGGAAGTATATTTTAAACATACAAATGGAGGATGACACTTTTTCTACGGATCCGTGCAGGTACCGTTCCACATGCTTTCAAGCTCACACCCCTGACGCTTAAAGCTGAACAGAGTACCAGGCCCGCAAGGCATTGCCTCCGGTACCCACGTTAGGTTCGGTGCAGGCCGACACTGGTAAAACATTTTCGGTGACGAATGCGCCCACAGTGTGTTAATCTCTTCGAACGACTTACAACTCGGATCCCTACAGATTGGATCGGGGGGGCCTATCTCAGTGCAGCTGTCTGTGGCATTCCAGTTGGCTTCCGCCACACATGTCTGCTGCCTGAAGCTGAACAGCGTCACGGGCCCACAGGGCATCTTTTGCGGTGCCCAGGTACCGTTAGGCATTGGACGACACTGCTGGAAGAAGGCCGGACTCGGATCCACCCAATACGTATTGATTTCTTCGTATGTAACGCACCGTGGCGGTGGACATTTAACGATGGGTGATGACGTTTCATAACTGCCCACAATCAATACCACCATAAACACCAGGAAGCTGCATGCGGACGATTTCCACTGTCCGTCAAGCGAAACCATTTTCGGATTGGCCTGATTACACTTTTCGCGCGAAATGCGCTTTCAATTGTTGTTCCAGCTCTGCCACTATGTCACTTCGTCACCCGGAATAAGTATGCTTTTATAGTTTGGTATAGCACAACACACGGCCTATTTTCTACTAGCTAGATATCTACTTATCTTGCCTATTAACTGTTATTTTGCATCAGCAATCATACAATCTTTACGCGCCAATAAATCAATCAGCTGCAATAAAGCTACACAGCTATGCTGGTGTAATGATTAACAGTGTATTGTTGCTGCAAAAGCGGCAAGCGTGACCATACAATCACTTATCTATATGACGTGCGTTATAAAGCAAAACTAATCATATCCAATAATATCAACCGCACGGTATCTTGATAGTAGATAAAATTAAAAGAAATAAAATTAATTATACAATCGCACCCACGCTGCTGATTGATAACCAGTTTACATACATTGTATTAGGCAATGTTTAACGTAAAACATCATCATAATTGTGTGACTCATCGAAAACGAGTTAACAATCTAATCTCCATTATTTACGCACTTCTGGAATGTAACGATCACCTAATCATAACCGTTACGCATTAAACTCGGCAGGGTTATCACTACTGCACAGTAGGCATGGAGAGGAAATACGAAACGTCATATTGATTTTAATTTTTGCTACATTTTTTGCGAACCAGGCCTTATGGCCCAACATTTTTCTGAGCTGATTTATTACTGTGTAAAAAAAGACTTAATATTAAGCAGTTTTAGTTAACCTCTGCTTTATCAGCTGTTTGTTTGAGTTGTAAAAACTAAATAAATAGTAACTACATATCTGGCATGAGACCTCTCCATCCGAATGTTTTGTTTGTCATTTATTACCTGCCAGACATTTATTTTTTTTATTCAGTTAGAACGGCCTGGTCGTATTGCCGTATTGCCAGACATTTGTAGAACATAAATCAGTATCCAGAAAATAAAACGAAACAACGAAAGCAAAAGAATAAAAAAGGAAAAAGAAAATTATAACGATAAGAAGAAGAAGACGAAAAAGAAGAAGAAGAAGAAGAAGAAGAAGAAAATAAACAGAAATGAAAGAAGAAACAGACAAAGAATAAAATAAGAAGAGGACGAAGAACAACAAAGGAAAAAGGAAAAACAAGAAAATACAGCATTATAAATAGATGAAGAATCTTTACTTCTGTACCCTACGATGGTTAAGTCTATTAAGACCTAAGCCAGTATGCTTGCCGTGTGTTTGCCATTTTCCTACTAAAATGCTGCCGGCTTTCTATACCCACTGACGGACAAAACTAGCCAGCGCCGAAAGTATAACGTTATTTAGGAGTAAAAACTAAAAAGTTGATTCCAGCAGCTGCTCGAAAAATCATTTGCATTTTTGAACTCAGGTCAATGATGCTCTATAAATGTAAAAAAATGATTGAAATACCATGAAAACTGCACCATAGCTTATATTGTCTGTACTACCAGATATTTTAAAGCTAAATTTATTTATAATTTTTTTTTGCAAATTTGTGTCGCACCTCGCGTACCAACAGCCAAAATGGTATGTTTATCGTTAAACGCTTTTTCCTGCTTCGGTTTAAACTGCTGTGTTTGCTAGCCTGTTCGACAGAAGAAGGCTTGACATTCTCAGTATTTAAGCTGTAGTAATGATAAATAAAAATAAAAAAGGATACGAAACTAATTTTTATTCATCGTTTGTACTACCCATGCCCACTGTGCACTGTTTTGATTACGTGTAGTACAACTGGAATGTAAAATTTCTACCATACCAGCATGTTGTGGATTTTGGTCCCTCACCCCGCTTAGATAACGCATGAAATATGTAACGAATTTACGAATATTCGCGGCACAATAAAAAAAAGCCCAATAAAAACACAGCTCTTAAAAGGAACTTTCCGCACATCTCGATAACGTTGATTGGCTGCAATTTGGGCTAGTCATGGTAATTGTCAGCTTCAAACTGTATCTAGTAATGCAAAACAAAACAACAACACAACTGAGGAAAACCCAGAAACTAAATAGCGAACTCAATATCCGTCACGCATCATACCGGCCAACCGTTGCACCGTTGCAACATGCGATTCTCGATTTAATATTTGGCGAATGTTGGTCCATCCCGATAATATTGCGTCACGTTTCGTCCAATATCCGGATGGGTTGGAATCTGTGATGATTTCCTGGCCGTGTAGCAAAGCGGGTGTAAAATGGGTTGGTCCTCTCCAACAATATCGAAGTGCAATTCTACACAGCCGAAAGCAAAAAAAAAATTACATGCAAATATCACCCTCCAATTGAAAATTTGTTCACGTGAAAATAACATTTCACCACACGCAAAACAAAAACCTCCCGGACGGGAGTTGAATCAAATGGGTTCGTGGGATGAAATATTTAGCACGCATCGAAATCGACCTTCCAACACTCGCCGGTGTTCGATGGCGATGGGAGTTTGCACCGTGTGGATTGTTTACGTAACGTCTGCGGGTCTCACCGGAACGCTGAAAATAGCACTCGGCTCATCTATCGCGTTCGCGGCCGCGTAGAACGGCCCACTTCGGCCACAATGTGTTGCACAAGCCGTCCAGATCCAGCTAGATACGAAGGTGGTACAAAGCATTCTAGGAGTAAAAATCCGTTTCGTTGTTTTTGGGTGGGTCAGGGCCGAACCGAACCGAACAGCAGTGTCGAAGGGTGACTTGCTTGACTGTTGCTCGGTTGGAGAGACGAGCCGACATTAATTAGGTGTAGGGGATGCGGGTGAAGACGGACATTTTACGTTACGAAAGTTTTCTGTCTGGCGCACCGGCTCTAAATGACCTACTAAGGGGATGTGCATGTAACTTATGCTACATTACAGACTTATTGGTTGGTATGTACTAGTCGAGAAACTTAACTCGTTAAGCAATCTGTTTGTAATTAAAACTCTATCAATTGAAAGCATTCACTGTTGGTGGATCGAATGGGCTTTCATCTGCCAAGTGCAACAGGGAAACAATCGTCCAACTTGGCGCGAACTTGCGAACGATTCTTGCGGGAAAGAATTAACGAAAAGATTTTGCAGAACGTTATTCTTTCTGTGCATCTGTACGCTAGACAGTGCCGTTTGAACATTCTTTGTGTAACGTTTCAACACGTTGGAAATTTTAAATTGCTTAAAATCTTTCTCCGAACTTCAGGTGAGCATTAACTTGCAAAGAATACTAGTAGCATTTATTAATTAATTTAGTAATTTTTATATACATTGGTTATTTTTAAATGTTTTCCCAGTTTTCCTTACGAAACGTGTTTATACTGTAGTTTTTCTTAAATGTTGCAGAATGTTAGAAAATATATCTGTAGGACTTTAATTTGATTGGTCCAGATACTTGCGCTGGTAGTGGAAGACTCGCTAAGCTGCATTCGTGAAAGGAATCATCCCATACATTATTTCGTTTGCAGTCAGGGCTTAATGTCACTAACCTATCGAACCTATTCATATCTTCTATATACAAATTTTCGTAAGATGTAATCTGTTTGCTGATAATCTGTTTGCTGATCT
>KZ063679.1:2177-16619 GCA_002091835.1 Anopheles maculatus
ATGGAAGACTTCACCTTATCATCAACCTGTGGACCATCGAACCGAACATTACATGGATCGTTCGCTATTTCGTACCACGGCTGTAAGGTATTTGTTGATCATAAATTAATCTCTTCCTTACAACAGAAGTTACCTGGGAATCCTATACTGCTATCATTAAATGGAGTAGAAGTCAAAAAACATCTGGAAATTGTAAATCTTACCACAGAGCATCTTCATAACCTTCATCTGGAAACCAGAGAAATGTTGGAGAAACTTCACCTGGAAACCAACAGCATACAATGGCCCCACTGGCATATATTTGGAGGGATTTCCATCCCACTTCTAATTGCCGGAATCGGACTTTTGAGTTATCTCCTTTGCAGAAGACATGTGACGAAGAAAATCTTTTACCGAAAAGAAAATGACGACCAACACCCGCATAACGTAGAAGACATCAGTCTGCGAAACCTTACCTCATCGACCGAAGTACCACAGAAGGAAGCAGTTCAACAGAAGGAGGAAGTTCAACAGAAGTACGAAGACGATCAGAAGGACGAGGACAATAGAAACGATCATGTACGTGAAATTATCAACGCAGAAATCATCGGCTTCAGAAACATCACCTCGGCAGAATTGTTTCGGATGGAACCGAAATCTTAAGGAGGGGCGAGTTAGCGTTAGCGATACATAGTAAGTACGTTGGCATTGCAAGCATAATGATGATTAAGCATACGAATGAAATAACAAAAATATAGATCAGATCAGATTAATTCAGATAAACAAAAAAGAGCCGCATTGAAAACAATATCCATACGCATTCTAGGAAAATTAATTCTAGGAAAATAGCCAATATCTTGAAAGAATAAACAGAACAACATTGTAAGGTCATGACGTCATAATTTGCTATGTATAAATACTGTATCGAAATCAATGAATAAATCAGTTCGACAGGAGAGCACTCTCGCCAAGAGTGGTAATGCTGCCACTAGAGATTTCGTCGGGAACGTTGGCGGCCTACAAAGGCACGCCACCCTCCACCCCAGCGGATACTGTGGAGAAACAATCCTCGGGCCTTTCGGCACCCGACCCGATGGTGCTGGTTCTATCCTCTCCCGAGCCATCTCTCATGATGGAAGAGGAGGTGTCGGAAGTGAGTGCGGCGAGGAAGAGAACCGCACCTGTAACGCCACCAATCCCGTCGCCACGTAGGATGTCACCCGATATGACGGCTGCTGCCGTCCGACCGGGAGCCCTCAACGTGGAGTTGGAGAGAGCCAATAAGCTGCTCGAAAAATTGACGGCGCAGGTGGACCAACTGACGGAGCTGCTGAAAGCCAGCGAACTGGAGAAAGAGGCTATGAGAAGAGAGCTGGAACTATATAGGACGGGGACACGGACGGTGTTGGAGTTACACTCCTCCGCGGTTGGTACGAGCTTGGGGAACCAAGCAGTATCCCAGCTCGGACCCAGCATAAGGACCGCCAAGCGGACCGAGCTACGCGCGCGGGCGGAGGCCCGAAAAGCACAGGCATACGGTCTTGCCCACCAGCAGCTGCTGGAACTGCAGGACGCAATGCGCGCGGAAGCCGTGGAGGAGATGCGGCAACAGCAGCGGTTCGGTCCAGTTGGCGGACTCCAGTTGGCCGAAAGAGAACAGCAGCAGAGGGTGTCTTATAGGTACGCCCTGACCACCGGGTGGCAGGTGGATGGTGAGAGGCGCAAAAGTGTGGCGCACAAACCACCACAGCAAAAACAACATCGGCCACGGGCATCTCAACGCACTGCCCAACCCACCCAAAAGGCATCAAGGCGACGGCCAGACGCCATTCTGGTGATCCCGGCGGAAGGTGTGTCCTTTGCGGACATGTACCGTCCGATCCGGACCGCCCCTGCGCTGGAGGAATCGCAGAAATTCATCCGTATCGGTAAGCGGACCCCCAAGGGAAACCTACGGATGGAGTTGACGCGTGAGGTCGACTTTGTGTGAAAGATCCAGGGCGTTCTGGGACACCTTGGCACGGCAAAAGTGTTGACCAAGATGGCGGATGTGATCGTCCGCCACGTAGACCATCTCACGCAGGAGGAGACACTGAAGGAGGCACTGCGAGCGGCTCTCGCCAAAGAGCCGACAGTGGCCTCAATTCGGATGTGGGAGCTGGCGGACGCCACCAATCGAGCACGCATTCGTCTGGCGCGGGTGGAAGCGGAAGCCATCATGGGCAGGACGAACCCCTGCTCATTGACCACTCCGCCGGCCGGATGGAGCGGGTGCCAAAGATAGCGGCTTCGCAGCGTCGTTGCTTCCGCTGCCTGGAGAGAGGCCATATGGCGACCTTCTGCACTGGTGTGGACAGGAGCCAGTGCTGCATCAGGTGTGGCGAGAGCGGCCACTGAGCGGCCCAATGCTCTAAAGAGGTACGCTGTATGAGGTGTGGCGGCCCTCACCGCATTGCCGCGCTCAGCTGCAGGGGAGGAGGCCAGGCGGGCGTGTGATGGCCTCAAGCCTCCAGGTCCTCCAACTGAACCTGAATAGGAGTAGAAGTGCGCAGGACCTCGCACTAAACACCATGAGGACGAAGCGGGCGGATGTACTTGTCGCGTGTGAGCTCCACTCGGTACCGTACGGAAACGCGAACTGGGTGGTCGATTGCGACAAACACGTCGCCATCATCGTAAGCGGACACTCCCACCCAGTTCAACGCATCAGGAGTATGGGCTTTTCCGGTATCGCGGCGGCCGACGTGGCGGGCATTACCATCATTGCCTGCTACGCGCCGCCGAGCCTCGGGATGCCCCAATTCGACGGCCTGTTGGAGCGCATCGAGGTGCTGGCTTCAGGGCTTTCCCGCGTGCTTCTGGTCGGCGATTTCAACGCGTGGAATAGCGCCTGGGGCAGCACGCGCTCCAACAACAAAGGAGAGGAGCTACTGGTGCTGGCGGAGGGGCTCGGGCTCGACGTCCTGAACCTGGGGGGGGAAGCCACCTTCATCGGGAACGGCGTCGCTCGCCCGAGCATCGTCGACGTCGCCTTCGCCAGCACGGCCATCAGTCGCTCCGACCTCATTGGGGATCCGAGGCAGGAGTGGAGGCTGTTACGGGCATACTCGTACAGCGACCACAGGTACATCCGCTTTGCAGTTGGGGACCAGCCGGCGACCACCAGTCGGCGATCAACGAGGGAGGTAGCACCGGCAGTACGAGCGGCTGGCCGAAGATGGCAAACGCGCCAGTTTGACGGCGAGCTGGCAGCTCGTTTCTCGGAGAGGGCCACAGATCCGGAAGGCCTCACGCGCATCCTGAGCCGGGCGTGCAGCGAGACTATGGCGGAAGTCTCTCCCGCAGTCGGTCACACCGGAAAACCGGCGTACTGGTGGACGCCGGAAATCGGACGACTGCGCGAGGAGTGCCGCCTAGCTTGGGAGAGGACATCCGCCGCACTGGCTGGCAGCGTGGCCCACTCCGAGGCCGTCAGACAACACCAGGACGCCTGCCGTAGGCTGACGTTAGCCATCTCGGCCAGCAAGAAGGAGTGATACGCAGAATCAACTCAGCAGATGGAGGACGACGAAACGGGTCGGTGGCTGGGGGAAGCGTTAAAACGGCTTTGTTGCAGCCGTGTGGCAAGAGAGAGTGTCCACACTAGGACAAATCGTGGACGCTCTCTGCCCAAACCATCCCCCGGTCAACTGGCCCATCATCGAGCCGGACGGCGTCGGTATCAGGCCGGTCACTGAGCAGGAGTTGCTCGACATCGCGGCCGGCCTGAACCCTAGGAAGGCGCCCGGATTGGACGGACTGGCCCTCACGGCAGCCATCCGGGCGTACCCGTCGACGTTTGTCCGGCTGTACCAGGAGCTGTTGGATGCGGGCCGCTTCCCGGACCAGTGGAAGAAACCTAAGCTTGTCCTATTTCCCAAACCGGGGAAACCGCCAGGCGAGCCGTCATCCGTGAGACCAGTGATGCTGTTGGATACACCCGGCAAGGTGTTCGAGCGAATGCTGCTAAACCGCCTGAACGACCACATCGAGAGGCCAACGGAGCCGATGCTTTTCGAGCGTCAATTCGGCTTCCAATGTGGTCGCTCCACCCTTTAGTCGGTGGAACTGGTGGTCGAAGCCGCCAGATCCGCCATGAGAATCGGCCACAACAGCAGCAGCGCCAGTCAGCTGATCAGGGGCAGCAGCCCAGGGCCTCTTATAGAGACGCCCTAACCTCCGGGTGGCAGGTGGTGGGCGAAAGGCGCAATCGAGCGGCGCCTAAACCACCACAGCAGCAACAACAGCGGCCGCAGCCGCTACGGGCACCACAGCGTGCTGCCCAACCCACCCCAAGGGCCTCAAGGCGTCGCCCAGACGCCATCTTGGTGATCCCGGCGGAAGGTGTCTCCTTCGCGGAGATGTACCGCCCGATTCGAACCGCCCCTGCGTTGGAGGACGCACAAAAGTATATTCGAATCGGCAAGCGCACGCCGAAGGGGAACCTCCGCATGGAGTTGACGCGCGAGGTCGACTCCAGCGCGCTCTGCGAGCGCATTCAGGGCGTTCTTGGCGCTCTCGGAACGGCCAAAGTGGTCACCGAGATGGCGGAGGTGATCGTGCGCAATGTGGATCACCTAACCGAGGAGGAGACGCTGAAGGAGGCGCTACGGGGGGCTCTTGCCAAAGAGCCGACAGTGGCCTCCATCCGGATGTGGGAGCTGGCGGACGCCACCAAACGCGCCCGTATCCGTCTGGCGCGGGCGGAAGCGGAGGCCATCATGAGCAGGTCGCAACCCCTGCTCATCGACCACTCCGCCTGCCGGATGGAGCGGGTACCGAAGATGGCGGCTTCGCAGCGTCGCTGCTTCCGCTGTCTGGAGCGAGGCCACATGGCGGCCTTTTGCACTGGGGTGGACAGGAGCCAGTGCTGTATTAGATGCGGTGAGAGCGGCCATCGAGCGGCCCAGTGCTCCAAGGAGGTGCGCTGTATGAGGTGTGGCGGCCCTCATCGCATTGCCGCGATCAGCTGTAGGGGTGGAGGACGGGCGGGCGTGTGATGGCCCAAAGTCTCCAGGTCCTTCAGCTCAACATGAACCGGAGCAGAAGCGCGCAGGACCTCGCGCTTCATACGATGAGGACGGAGCGGGCGGATGTACTCGTCGCGTGCGAGCTCCACGCGGTACCGGACGGAAACGCGAACTGGGTGGTCGATTGCGACAAACATGTCGCCATAATCGTCAGCGGCCACTCCCACCCAGTTCAGCGCATCAGGAGTACGGGCTTTTCCGGTATCGTGGCGGCCGACGTGGCGGGCATTACCATCATTGCCTGCTACGCGCCGCCGAGCCTCGGGATGCCCCAATTCGACGGCCTGTTGGAGCGCATCGAGGTGCTGGCTTCAGGGCTTTCCCGCGTGCTTCTGGTCGGCGATTTCAACGCGTGGAATAGCGCCTGGGGCAGCACGCGCTCCAACAACAAAGGAGAGGAGCTACTGGTGCTGGCGGAGGGGCTCGGGCTCGACGTCCTGAACCTGGGGGAGGAAGCCACCTTCCTCGGGAACGGCGTCGCTCGCCCGAGCATCGTCGACGTCGCCTTCGCCAGCACTGCCATCAGTCGCTCCGACCTCATTGGGGATCCGAGGCAGGAGTGGAGGCTGTTACGGGCATACTCGTACAGCGACCACAGGTACATCCGCTTTGCAGTTGGGGACCAGCCGGCGACCACCAGTCGGCGATCAACGAGGGAGGTAGCACCGGCAGGACGAGCGGGTGGCCGAAGATGGTAAACGCGCCAGTTTGACGGCGAGCTGGCAGCTCGTTTCTCGGAGAGGGCCACAGATCCGGAAGGCCTCACGCGCATCCTGAGCCGGGCGTGCAGCGAGACTATGGCGGAAGTCTCTCCCGCAGTCGGTCACACCGGAAAACCGGCGTACTGGTGGACGCCGGAAATCGGACGACTGCGCGAGGAGTGCCGCCTAGCTTGGGAGAGGACATCCGCCGCACTGGCTGGCAGCGTGGCCCACTCCGAGGCCGTCAGACAACACCAGGACGCCTGCCGTAGGCTGACGTGACGTGAGGACAGATACGCAGAATCAACTCAGCAGCTGGAGGACGACGAAACGGGTCGGTGGCTGGGGGAAGCGTTAAAACGGCTTTGTTGCAGCCGTGTGGCTAGAGAGAGTGATCCGGCCACGCTAGGACGGATCGTGGACGCTCTCAAACCATCCCCCGGTCAACTGGCCCATCATCGAGCCGGACGGCGTCGGTATCAGGCCGGTCACTGAGCAGGAGTTGCTCGACATCGCGGCCGGCCTGAACCCTAGGAAGGCGCCCGGATTGGACGGACTGGCCCTCACGGCAGCCATCCGGGCGTACCCGTCGACGTTTGTCCGGCTGTACCAGGAGCTGTTGGATGCGGGCCGCTTCCCGGACCAGTGGAAGAAACCTAAGCTTGTCCTATTTCCCAAACCGGGGAAACCGCCAGGCGAGCCGTCATCCGTGAGACCAGTGATGCTGTTGGATACACCCGGCAAGGTGTTCGAGCGAGTGCTGCTAAACCGCCTGAACGACCACATCGAGAGGCCAACGGAGCCGATGCTCTCCGAGCGTCAATTCGGCTTCCGATGTGGTCGCTCCACCCTTTAGTCGGTGGAACTGGTGGTCGAAGCCGCCAGATCCGCCATGAGTTTTGGGCGCACCAATCGGCGTGACAAGCGCTGTCTGCTTGTTATCGCACTCGACGTGTGCAATGCGAGTATCGGCAGGACTGCGCAGCATCCTGCAGGAGTACTTTCGGGACCGTGAGCTCACGTACGATACGAGCTCCGGTCCGGTAACACGCCGAGTAACGGCAGGAGTTCCACAGGGATCCATCCTCGGTCCCACTCTGTGGAACATCCTGTACGACGGCGTGTTGAGCGTGCAGCTGCCCGAAGGAGCGTCGATCATCGGTTTCGCGGATGATTTGGCAGTGCTGGCGAGAGGATGTACACCGGAGGAGGCGGCTGGCGTAGCGGAGGAGGCGGTTGCAGCTGTTTCAGGGTGGATGGAGCGTCATCGGCTGCAGTTGGCCCCTGAGAAGACGGAAATCGTTCTCATCTCCAGTCTCAGAAGGGGCCACCCAGAGGTGCCGGTGATCATCAATGGAGTGGAGGTGCGATCAAAGCCTGCTTCACGACCACTTCGGGTCCAGCTTCACGACCACCTCTCGTGGAAACCACACGTCGAGAAGGCCACGACGAAGGCCCTCCGTGTGGTGAAGCTGGCCACCGGCATGATGCCCAACCATGCCGGACTGGGGATGGCAAAGCGCAGGCTGCTGGCGGGGATCGCAGACTCCATCGTCAGATACGCGGCACCCATCTGGGCGGAGGCGGTGAAGCTCCAGTGGTGTCGTCGAAAACTGGAGCAGCTGCAACGACCGTTGGCGAAGGGAGTGGCGAGAACCTTCCGAACGGTCAAGTATACTACGATGGTGGTGTTGGCGGGGCTGATTCCGCTTCACCTCCAAGTGTCGGAAATGGCCCGTCGACACAAGCGGAATCAGGACGCCCTGAGCAGGGGAGTGTTGATCGATAAAGAGGTCATCAAACGGCCCAGCTGCTCGTGCTGTCGATGCCGCTTCCCTCGTCGCTCGCCGACTGCTGGTCGCCGGCTGGTCTCCAACTGCGAAGCGGATGTATCGGTGGTCGCTGTGCGAGTATGCTCGCAACATCCTCCACTCCTGCCTCGGGTCCCCAATGAGGTCGGAGCGACTGATGGCCGTGCTGGCGAAGGCGACGTCGACGATGCTCGGGCGAGCGACGCCGTTCCCGAGGAAGGTGGCTTCCTCCCCCAGGTTCAGGACGTCGAGCCCGAGCCCCTCCGCCAGCACCAGTAGCTCCTCTCCTTTGTTGTTGGAGCGCGTGCTGCTAAACCGCCTGAACGACCACATCGAGAGGCCAACGGAGCCGATGCTCTCCGAGCGTCAATTCGGCTTCCGATGTGGTCGCTCCACCCTTCAGGCGGTGGAACTGGTGGTCGAAGCCGCCAGATCCGCCATGAGCTTTGGACGCACCAACCGGCGCGACAAGCGCTGTCTGCTCGTCGTCGCGCTAGACGTGCGCAATGCGTTCAACTCGGCGGACTGGCAGGCCATCGCGGAGGCGCTGCACGCAAAGGGAGTACCGGCAGGACTGCGTAGCATCCTGCAGGAGTACTTCCGGGACCGTGAGCTCACGTACGATACGAGCTCCGGTCCGGTAACACGCCGAGTAACGGCAGGAGTTCCACAGGGATCCATCCTCGGTCCCACTCTGTGGAACATCCTGTACGACGGCGTGTTGAGCGTGCAGCTGCCCGAAGGAGCGTCGATCATTGGTTTCGCGGATGATTTGGCAGTGCTGGCGAGAGGATGTACACCGGAGGAGGCGGCTGGCGTAGCGGAGGAGGCGGTTGTAGTTGTTTCAGGGTGGATGGAGCGTCATCGGCTGCAGTTGGCCCCTGAGAAGACGGAAATCGTTCTCATCTCCAGTCTCAGAAGGGGCCACCCAGAGGTGCCGGTGATCATCAATGGAGTGGAGGTGCGATCAAAGCCTGCTTCACGACCACTTCTCGTGGAAGCCACACGTCGAGAAAGCCACGACGAAAGCCCTCCGTGTGGTGAAGCTGGCCACCAGCATGATGCCCAACCATATCGGACTGGGGATGGCGAAGCGCAGGCTACTGGCGGGGATTGCGGATTCCATCGTCATCGAGGCGGTGAAGCTTCAGTGGTATCGGCGGAAGCTGAAACTGCTGCAGCGGCCTCTGGCGAAAGGGATGGCGAGGACTTTCCGCACCGTCAAATACACAACGGCGGTGGTGCTGGCGGGGCTCATCCCACTAAGTCTTCAGGTGCTGGAGATGGAGAGACGACACACGCGTTTTCAAAACGCTCTATCACAGGGAATCTTGATTGATAAAGACGCAATCAAGAGACTCGAGAGGTCGGCCACGATGGCACTGTGGCAGTCATCGTGGGATGAGGAGGCTGCAGGCCCATCCGCGAGCCGGTTTCTTCGCTGGGCGCATCGGGTGCTGCCGGACATAGTTGCCTGGGTAGGTCGGAAACATGGCGAGGTGGAATTCCACCTGAGTCAGGTGCTCTCCGGACACGGTTTCTTCCGAGAGTACCTGCACGCCATGGGTTTCGTCTCTGCCCCGACCTGCCCATCGTGCGCCGATATCGTCGTCGAATCGGCCGAGCACGTTATGTTCGTCTGCCCACGGTTCGCGGATGTGCGCGTGCAACTGCTGGTCGACGAGGAGGGTGTTGCTGTTTCACCCGAACGGCTGGTGCCCTGGATGTTGGCCAATCCGGAGGCCTGGCAGTCAGTGGCGGAAGCGGCACGGCGGGTATGCCGCTTTTTGCAGTTACGCTGGCTGGAGGACCAGGCAACGGAGAACGCGGCGATAACGGTTGACATCCAGACAGCCACCCAACGAGCGGAAGCAGCACGACGGCAGGCCAGGTTTGTGCGGAGCAGCGGCATCTACAAAGCCGCCTTTGGACCGGGGTCGATCGGACGCCAGTTGGGGGAGTTACGCCCGGAAAAGCGTGTCTGGGGTTTCCCCAATTTTCCGGTCGCACCCCCCAATCCGACCCATTCATCGACTCGGCTTGGGAAGAACAACCGACACGTCGCTACCACGATTCCCCACCACTCATCACTCCTCGCTTAGAGCGGAAAACGTTCAATTGTGAAGGTTTCATTACTTCCCGGAGAGGGGAGTGAGGGATAAAAAAGTACGTGGAGACTCGTCCTCCGATGGAGGAACGCCGTCTCCGTTCAACGGCCAGGGCCGTATCGACGGACAGTAGGAGCGTACTGAACGCTACGCAGAGGCCATCAACTATTGCAAAGGTGTTGGTTGAGAAGGTCAACGTAGCGAGGTCAGCCATGAGCCCCACAACGTCAATGCTGGAGCTCCGTGCGGCCCTGGAAAGCATGCGGTCGCTGTTGGAGGAATCCAAAGCACGGAACGAGCAGCTTACCAACGAGCTGGCTGAGCTCCGAACCCTGATTCGCGACCAACAGCAACAGAGCACGGCTCGTGAAGCAGCTGCTCGCGAAGAAAACCTGCGGATCCGGGAAGAACACCGGAAGAATCGCGAGGCCCTTAACGAGCTTCTGCGTGTTTTGGGCGCAAGGGTGAACGGTTCGAGCCGACCGTATCGATGTTGCTCCGGCTGAAGGTACGACCTGGACGCAGGTGTACCTAAAGCTTCGTACCGCCCCGGAACTCGAAGAGGTCCGTATGGACATCGGTATGGGCCGACGAACGGGTACCGGACATCTCAGGGTACCCATCAAACGCTCCGTCGTCAGCCAGGAGCTCGCGCGTAGGATACAGGAGGTCCTCAGTAGCACTTGGGTCTCGCGCGTAATTACGGAAATGGGCGAAATTCTAGTCACAAACATCGATGCGTTGGCCACAAAGGACGATATCATCAAGGCCATCGATGACAAGCTGAGTTATCAGCGGGCATCACCTACACCGATGTCTGGCAGCTCAGCGACGAAACGCAGCGTGCTCGAGTCCGCCTACCGTTGGCGAAGGCTCAGAACTTGTACGGTCAGAAGCTCATCATCTGCTACTGCATCAGTACCATCCGCGAGGTCCCGAAGCGTCCTGTCGAGAGACAACGATGCTTCCGCTGTCTGACGTTCGGCCACCTCGCGCGAAATTGTAGTAGCGATTCTGATCGCAAGGATTTGTGCATCCAGTGCGACGAGGCTGGACACCAAGCTCGATCGTGCACTGCTAGCGTGTGGTGTATCCTTTGTGGCGGGCCCCACCGTATCGGTCATCCTTCTTGCGGTACAACATCAGCGCAGTGCCGCGTGTAATGCGGGTCCTGCAGGCCAACCTGGGCGGCGGACGCACTGCACAGGACTTCGTCTTGCAGACGGCCCGTAGGAAGAAGGTGGAAGTGCTGCTGCTGTAGGAGGTGTGCCGGCCTCCAGAAAACAACGGCACATGGGCGTGCGATTCATCGGGGAGCGTGGCAGTGGTGGCCACCGGAGCCTACCCGATATAACGGGTGTGGCGTAGTTCCATGTCGGGGGTGGTGGCTGCCCAGATTGGAGGCATCGTTTTCATCAGCTGCTACGCACCCCCCCGCCTCACCATCAGCGAATTCACCCAACTTTTGGAGGCCATTCCCCATCCTCACGTCGTTGTAGCAGGCGATTTCAACGCCTGGAACGATAAATGGGGGAGCCAACGGACATCAAGGCGCGGTGAAGAATTGCTCAACACTATCGAGCAGCTCGGACTCCGAGTTCTTAACCGAGGTTCAGTTCCGACGTTTGTCGGGAACGGCGTCGCCACGCCAAGTGTCGTGGATGTCTCGTTCGCGAGTGCATCCATTGCGCGTCCAGACACTTGGGCAGTGACTCCCGACACGTCGATGCTGCATTACTCGGCGTTCGACCATCGGTACATTTTCTTCACCGTCGGGCCTCCAACTCAGCCGCATCAACATCGTCGGCAGAGGCAGCAACAACATCAGCAGCACCAGCGGCAGCAGCAGCAGCAGCATCGTCAGCGGCGTCACCAACACCAGCAGCAATCCACCTCTACCCGCCAGGAGCGTTCGCGTAACACTGGCCGTAGATGGAAGACACAGCAGTTTTCACCGGAGGCATTCCGGGCTGCCCTGCAGGAGGCACGTTTTCCTGAGCGCGCGGTTAACCAGGAGGGGATGGTCGATGCCATGCTCAAGGCATGCGACGCGACGATGGCGCGGGTCTCAACGTCGCACAGAAACCCCCATCGAGACCTCTTCTGGTGGACCCCCGAGCTCTTGTGCTTGCGGGAGGCGTGCGCAGCCGCCCGTGACCAGATGCTGAGGACTGCGGATCTATAGGAGCGAAGCCTCGCAGTCGCCGAACATCGGACTGCGAGACGCACTGTGGAGAAGGCCATCCGGGCCAGCAAGAGGGCTCAGTTCGACGAGCTGGTCGAACTCGCCGATGAGAACGAGTTTGGGGTGGGTTACCGGACGGTCATGTCTCGGCTTCGCGGCAGTTACAAGCCGCCAGAGACCGACCGGGCGGTGCTAGAGCGCATCGCCGGTGACCTCTTCCCAACTCATCCGCCCGCAAGCTGGCCTGCCTTAGAGGATAAGCCCATCGGTGAACCGCTGACGATGACGCCCGTTACCACCGAGGAGCTGCCAACATGGCAACCAGGAAGGCGCCCGGACTGGACGGGATCCCCAACATGGCCGTGAAGATAGCAATCAGGGAGTACCCGGAGGTTTTTCGCCGTTTGTACCAGGACTGCCTTGACCGTGGTGTATTTCCGTCACCATGGAAGAGACAGCGCCAGGTGCTGCTGCCAAAGCCTGGCAAACCTCCCGGGGAAAGCTCATCGTACCGGCCGTTGTGCATGCTGGACGCACTCGGCAAGGTGTTAGAGCGCATGATTTTAAATCGTCTGAATGAACATTTGAAGGAGCCGGATGCTCCACGTCTCTCGGATGAGCAGTATGGTTTCCGACGCGGGAGATCCACCATCAGCGCGATCCAGCGTGTTGTCGAGACTGGGAGGACGGTCATGTCCTTCCGCAGGACTAACCATCGAGACAACCGCTGCCTGATGGTGGTAGCATTGGATGTACGCAACGCATTCAATTGCGCGTCGTGGTAGACCATCGCCGAGGCTCTCCGAGAGAAAGGGGTCCCGTCGTCGCTGCGGAGGGTGCTGCACAGCTACTTCGAGGATCGGCGGCTGGTTATAGATACCAGCGAGGGCCCTGTCGAAAAGCACATCAGCGCGGGAGTTCCGCAGGGGTCCATTGTGGGCCCCACACTGTGGAACGTGCTATACGACGGGGTCCTGGGTGTTCCACTGCCAGATGGGGCCGAGGTTATTGGCTATGCTGATGACCTTGTCGTCTTGGCCCCTGCAGTGACATCCCAAGCCAATGCCTCGAAAGCGGAACGAGCCATCGAGGCAATCACCGACTGGCTGACCCGACACCGTCTCTCAATCGCACCTGAGAAGACGGAGATAACGCTGATCTCCAGCATGAAGCGTCCGCCGGCAGTCACTATCAACATCGGGGGAGTGGTCGTGCCATCTCAGCGCTCCATTCGCTATCTCGGCGTATGGTTGCATGACCACCAGTCGTGGTTACCTCACGTGCAGCAGGCCGCAGCAAAGGCCATGAGGGTCGCGGAAGCTGTAACAGCTGAATTACAAATAGCGTACCCCTGCGCGTACCGGTACGTTATACTGTTATAAACTGTTATAAGTCAGTGTACCTGTGTTTTCCGATAGTCGTGGGAATCTCGAGCGTGCCTCGAGCGTACCCTCTAGCGTACCTGTCAATCTCCTTGGGTCAAAACATAAACAAACAGTAGATGACAAATGAAATGCAATTCGCTTGAATGTTGTTTTCGTTTCTTTATGTTTTTTCTTCTAATGTTTTGAAAAATTTGGCTATTTTAAGGGTAAATTGCGGATATCAATTTATATTTTACTATTAATAAGTTGTTAGAAGATCATACATGAGATTAATTAACATCGATGATGTAAACAATATGGAATTTTTAAAATACAAAACATCTATCCCACACTGTAGAATCGGAACAAAACAACAAATTCAATACGTCTAATTTTGTATTTCTACCGATCGCAGTAACCTTTGAATGTACTGTAGATTCATCAGACTGATCACAACTGTTATAGATTTAATGTAAGTTAGTTGTTATGTGTATTAAAAATCGTTGAAATTTATTGAATTGATTGAGAAAAGACTATTTTCTCGACTTTGTAGACGTTATGGCTTCACAAAAAGTGAAAAACACCGCAAAAAGTGTATGTATTTCTTCTGTGCTCTGTGCTTTCGAAGGGAATCTGAATTAAAAGTTGTATTTTGTTTTTAGAGAGTTTTGTTCAGCACGGAAAGTTCACTGTCACTGATCTACGCTGTGAGAGACCATCCCATACTTTGGGACAAACAAAATAATAATTATAAACATGCAACTTATCAAGAGAAAGCCTGGAACACAGTTGCAAAATCGCTTGGTTTGTCAGTGGCAAGTGCGAAGGAAAAGTGGCGGAACCTGCGATCCCAGTTCCGAAAGAATAGGCTACGAGTACAAAGTAGCAGACAAACTGGCTCAGGTAATGTTTTTTGATTTGTATTTAGTCTGGCAACTTATATGTATTTAATTTAAATTTAAAACTATTTTTAGCATCACATGAGACATTTAAACCTGTTTGGTTCGCTTATGAAGCAATGAGCTTGGTTAAGCTTTGTTACGACCGTTTGGTCATAAAAAAACTTTTTATTTATCTCCTAACTTAAAAACTACTTAGTCTAATCTGTCCGCTCGAATACGTCAACCAACCGAACTGGAACGTAGAACTGGAAAGAATGAATTGTCTCTTCTCACGCAGCTTGATGGCAGGTTGCATTGATGCGCGAACTGTTTACAATATGACG